>JAUZND010085820.1:0-15617 GCA_034780555.1 Coelogynopora nodosa | reverse complement strand
TATTTTATTTTTTTTATTTATTTTATTTATTTATTTTTTTTATTCAATTTAGTAAATATATTTAATTAATTATATTTATTTATTTATTTATTTACATAATTAATTATTTTAATTAATTATTTATTTATTATATTTAGTTTTATTAATTTAGTTATTTTATATAACCTGTTTATTAACTATTTCTGGTGAACAATTTATATATATTATTATCTTTATTAGTCTAGAATAGGACTGTTCATTTAATTTTGGTCTAATTCATTTTGGATAATTTTTTGTTTTGAACATATAAAATAATAATATAATACTACTAAGTAAAATTGTTATATATCTATTACAAATAATACTGAATAGTATATATATTCTAATTGATAAAATACATCTGATAATAAAATAATATATAGCAAGTAAATAATAGTGATAGAAGATAAAAAGGCAATATTAGGTCAAATACACGCTTTCCCATTAAAGACATGATACGATGACAGGCTAAAATCTCTTTTATAGTCATAATAATATATAATTCCATATTACAATGTATAAACGACCTAATTCTCATTAAAAACTACAATCTAAAAGTAATTCTAAAGATGATCAGAGCGATGGGTGATTCTTTGGTACGTTATGAACCTAATCTCCATACTTTTTTAAATTAGAGTACAAATGTATATACATATATGACACTTTAAGAAAGAGATATTTTTGTAACCTCATTTAAAATTATATAACATACACACTTAGAATTTCTAAAATTTAATCACTTTAAATAATCATCAATATTTTCCAGAAAACTTTAAGTTATCATACATTTTAAGTTTCAATATTAAATATTGTCGTAATAATATTGATGCTTAATGAAATTTATACATTGAAAGAAATCAATTAGCAAAAGTTTGAATGATACATTTGAATGAAAGTGTATAGGTAACATTAATATTTTTCAGCAATACATTCCAGGTAGTTGTCTTAAACATAATATTTAATTAATTTTAATACTAGAGTTATCATAAATATGTACAGGTAATATACTACTTTGTAGCCTTATGCACTTGACATTTTTATAAAATGTTTTTATTTCATAAACGTTTGAGGAGCCGAATTAATATATAAAGTTATTTTATGGTGAAGTTATTTATTTTTGTGAGTTAAACACATCACAGTTTTAAGGGAAATAGGTTACCTTCCCGAATCTATTGATTCATACCTTCTTATTTTTTGCAATCGAATCATTCTTGAACATTATAATACATTATTGGGACAGTCATTTCTAAAACATAAATAGGGATATCAAGAACTAAATTAAATTGATTAATTATGTAACTACAGTATTTATATAAAACTAATGACTATATCATTATATTTATTTAAAATAGATATATAATACAAACAATATGTTTTACCTAAACTATTGACATTGTTATACAATGGTGTAAAAAGTACTTTATTTATAAACCCCTATATATAAATATATATATTTGTGTTACAAAGTAATATATAGTGAAATATTCAATTTGGGTAATTTAAAATGAGAATTTCAAGTCGTTCATATTATTCTTAAACATAAACTGCATTTATTTTGCTTTTAGATTATTATTTTTGCAGTAAGTGTAACCCTAAATATGGCCACCCCTGATATTTAGCTATATTATGGGATAAGTAAAACATTTCTTACTAGCTATTTGAATTTTGAGGTGCAGCCGGATATATTAATAGCCATCATTTTGAAACCAAAGAAGTGCATGTATTCCCTTCTGAAGAGCAGTATTTCGTTATCTATTTGCATGTCTTTTCTCTTGACGACCTGGCGTTTTATTATCTAGTGTGCATGTATTCACTTTCCAAGAGCCATCATTCGCTATCAATAATGCATTTATTCGTTTTCAGGATCCCCCTTTCGTTATCTATCGAGAGCGGGACGAGTTTGGGAAGCCGGTGTTCGGTAACGCCCGGTGGATCGGGCTGGCAATGGAGTTGTTGCAGCGGCTGAGCCAGCTAATCGATTTTCAGTATGTCATCCACCGCGTTAGGGACGGCAAATTCGGTAGCTTCAACGACTCGGACAGAACATGGAATGGAATGATTGGGGAACTCATGACCAATGTAATCCCTCTATTTGTTTTTAAATCGATATAATACTGTCATATCGATAATAACAATAACAAAGGTGCCGTTACTGTTAATTCAAAATCCCGGCATATTTTATTCCTAAAATTATGACTTGTTTAATGTAAAGTGCAATTTTCTTAATTGTGATAAAACTATTTTTGTAATCATAAAATTATATAGTTTGATGATTAAAACACAATAAAAAAATTAAAGAATATATATTTTTTTAAAGTTGAATTAGAATGAATATTGATAATATGTTATTATGTTAACGCCATTTTATAATAGTTGTTAAACAAAATTCGTATATTAAATTTAATAACGTTCTACACAAAATTCATTAAAATATAGTAAATTAATTAAACCAAAATATAAAACATATTTTGCAACTGAGTTCACAAACGTTAAAAAATTAATATATATATATAAAAACTTCAATTGAATTAAAATAATAAACTCTGCAATATAAAATTCCTTCTCATTTATAATGTTAGTTTTAATTTTGTTTAATATTTTATATATATAAATTTTATATATATAAAAGTTCTTCAACATATTTGTATAAAACGAAAAGAATCATTTTTCAACATTTTAATATTATTAAATATATATATATATATTCGATTTTGAATTTTGAAGTAGCTGAAGTAACATGATTATTTTAAAATAATTTGATAATATAATGCATATTGACATTTTATTGACACATTGACGTTTTTCGAAAACACATTGAATACTAAATTAGTTTCCTATTTAATGAATTCATAGTTTACCAATATTGCCGCATATTAGTTGTTCAGTATCGCAGTCGTAACCCACAATTATTAAACAAATTAAACGATAGTAGGTCTAGTAAACACTAAGTTGGATTAAATAAAAACTATTATCTTGAGAAGAAAGTCAATCTTGTAACGTCGAAAAATTTAAGAATAATTTGTGTCTATATATTGTATTTGCGATTTAGAAAATAAGTTTAACAATTTATATTTGTATTAAAATATATATATAGATATTTTTATTTTTATTTATTTATAAAATTATATAGAGCAATTTACAAATTAATATATTCGTACTAAATGTCACTCATTTGTGATCTAGTTTCAGAGTATTTATACCACAATGGAATATTCATATAATGTTCTCTTGGAATTTTTAAAATTAATAATCCAAATTAATATTACCTCAATAATTAAAATATTACAAATTTAAATGTCCATAACTAAATATGATAAAAAGAGCAACATCAACGGTTTGTAATTTTTAATGATTCAAACAGGGTTGGATTATTTTATGGTTGTTGAATTGTGATAGCAAATTTTTTATATTACATAATGATTAAAAATGGGTACATTTTAATGTCATTTTAAATATTTATAGATTTTAGATTAGTGTCGAAAATATTGCATAAAAAAGGGCTTCCCAATAGTAGGAGTTAGGATAGCCATAGCTAACCTCTCCTTCACTGTTTGTTATGAAGCCATTATGAAAATTAGTTTAGCGCATTTTACAATTTTTTTATTATAATAATTATTGCGTATTGTATCAATAACATTAAAAAAATTAAAATATATTTTTCAAATGCCCCATTGAAAATATGGACCCCCAGATTTCCGATTACTCAGATGCATCTGTTGGATCAAAATAATAAAGTATAATACATACATGTATATATATCGAAATTGTATCATCAAAACAATAACAAATATTTAAAAATATATAATTATATTAAATATTAAGCTATTTAATATAATAAAAGTTTATAAAATTGCAGGTAAATCTTAAACACAGATTAAAGTCAGTAAAAATCCGAAAATTTGAAATATTCAAAAAGTGAATAAATTTGAAGCGAACACAATATTTGTCGGAAATAATTATCTGTGTTTATAACTAAACAAAGTAAGAGTTTAATCAACGATTATTATTAGTTACGAGGGATGCTCTTTTATAAAATCGAATTTAAGATAAATCGACAGACTTTATATAATAAAGTTTCGCATATTAACGAAAATATTTTAATATAAATTAACATATTTAGAGCGATATAAAAATGTTATGGTTAATTAAGTATCCTTTAATGATCCTTTAATTTCCTTGAATGACCAACTTTAGTGGAAGCTGCAATTTATATATTGGCTTAAAATATTCTAATAATGATAAATACATTTAATTTTAAGATCGTGACTTCGAAAGTCACCAACGTAATAATAACTCCAATTACAGTAATAAATTTGATTATAAAAATCTTGCTTCTGCCATGATAATTATGAAATGACAGTCCTATATGTAATCAAAATATAATAACAGAATTTAATATAAAAATTTATTATAAAATAAAATTGAAATCAGTTCAACAATGTAAACATTTAAAAGAAATGATGTTCTTGACGAAAAGTACCTTTGTTGATCTTTGAATTGTTCAGCCGCGATGTATTACTTCCCCCTCCCACCTCGTATTAGAAAGCAGACTTAGCGGTGGCCTCGCTGACCATCACTTATGACCGAGAACGGGTGATCGATTTCACAACGCCCTACATGAGTCTTGGTCTCAGTATTATCATCAAGAAGTCGAAGCCGCCGACTGACTTGTTCCAATTTCTGGCGCCGCTATCTGCAAATGTGGGTTATAGAAGAGTGCATTGCAACAAGAAGGCTGTACTAGCCATCTAGTTGTTTACATTTTGATTCTGTTGATAAGTATTTATTTGAATATATGCTATATGAATCTAGAGTGAGCCTTTCCATCATACTGAAACTGTAATTGCTTCATTATTTTTTTTATTGTTCGCTGAAATTCTCCTTCATGTGTCTCAGTTTAATTTGTAATATTACTTGATAATATTATTAGTAAGATTTTTATGCGATAAATAAAATTATATATATATAAATAATCACTGCAATTCATCGAAAAAATATAGTACAACAACTTATACCATAATTGATAATAATAAAAACATATTAATAATAAATATAATAGAATAATATGTATATTTTATTATTATATTTATTCATAGAAAGACATCTATATAAATATAATATTTCCACAAACCAACATATCATTTTAATATATTGATGTAAAATATTGTCGTTTTTATATGTAGTATACATTTTCAGCTTAGTTGTACATTTGAAACCATCCACCTAAAATATAATCAAATATAAAAATCTACCTGTACAATAATGTAATTTTGATAAGATACGATAACAAGTTAGAAATATTGTAGGTGATTATTAATCACTCCAACTTATATATCTATAGTTTACGATCGAACAATAGGAAATGTCAAATTTAAAAATTGGGTAATTAACCCACTCCCTAAAGTCCACGATATGTAAAGTATGGTGAGATTCGTGAATCGTCAAATGTTATAATTATTTAAAGTTCACTAGTTTAATGATAATTTTGTATTTATGAAGAAACTTCATTTCTCCATTCATATTAAAATGTTCCGAGAACAATTTCCCGATTAATTTAACAATTTCCAGTAATTATCAATAATTTTGAAAATATAATAATATATAGGCTAATAATATCCTATTAAAATTAGATAAATTAAATGAAACTGAAGAAAAGAAAAAAAAGTAGTATTATATTAATTTATTGATTTATTTAATGGATTATTGTATAAGAAACAATATTATTAGAAATGTATTAACAAATTATATATTCTGAAAATCCTGTATATTCTACATTAAAATTTTCTAAATAAGTTATTAAGTAATGTAAAGTAAGTGTTCAGCTATAAATAAACTTCATATTCCATTCTTTTGCTCTCACTTCAACCGCATAAGGTTTGGCTGTTGGTCATAGTTGCCTATATCTGCGTGAGTTTTGCTCTCTTTGTTGTGGGTCGGCTGTCCCCTTACGAGTGGTATCAAAGGCATCCATGCAGCCAACTTGTTGATAATCAGTTCACAGTCCTCAACAGCTTCTGGTTTACTGTTGGCTCTCTCATGCAGCAAGGTACGTTACGTACATTGAATATGAAACCCCTACGGTACTGTCATTGTATTTCTATAGCGCGTAATATGCTTTCTCTGTAAGACTAAAAACGCTTACTATTTTTGGAATGTATACTATGCCATAAGAGTATAATTGTAATTCATATTGCATAGTATATAATTAAATAATAACTTTGATGTAGACAGTAATACCTTTTTTTTATTACAAAAACGTAACATTTTAATTGATCAATTAAAGAATTATATATCAGATATATTTTTGCAAAGTCGCTACTATTTACAAACATTCGGTATATTATTAATAATTAGTTATACAAATATATATTTAAATATGAAACAGTCGACCTTATTAGCATACTTCGGATATTTTATGCGGGATGTTTTTGTTATTAATATCTTAACTAAGTTAAACTTTTTATGTTTTTATAGCATATTTTATGATAAAATACATAGTCGTTTAATTATATTTTATTATACACATTTTGGGTATTCATTTAGTTTTTTATAATTGTTCAATAAATATAAGAATATGCCAACATTTTCCGGAACAGAAGTTATAGTGTAATTAAATATTAATAACTTTTTTTATGAAACACATGCTTGATATTTTTTGGTACAAACAAATACATATTATCGTAGTTGAACAGAATGTATCATTATTTAAAATTTATATTGCCAAGAAGCATATATACACCAACAAATACTAAATACTTTAAAGCAGCCATATGTTTGAAATGAAATTTATGTTAATGTTATATTATAATGCACCAAACCCTTAGCCGCCTTTGTTTTCACATTTTCTTTCAATTATTAATCATTTATTGTTCCAACCACTCGGTTGCTTTTTCAAAATGGGGTTCAGCTTAGCCTCTTGGGATTTCAATGTTTAAATTGTAAGGATTAATAATTGATGTACATATTTTGTTCAATCACAATGTACCAAATGTGTATGTTGTATCTTCTACGTATAGACATATTAAAATATGCCTATAGCTCAGGTAAACGCAGGGAATATTTACTTATTGTCCAAATAATTGTTTTGATAAATGTTTCTCCATCACATCAAGTTTAAAATAAAACAGCAAAAAGGATTTATTTTCTTTTGTAAACTTTTCTATTATTAATATTCCCGTAAATAAAAAATATAGAAACATTTGTATATAAATAAAATTGTGATTCATTTTTATTTTTAAGCAAATTTATATTAAAATAATATGGTCGCTACAGTTATTCCGTATACATATTCAGTATATCAATATATTCGTTATATTTATCTGTAAATTTATATATTTATCGGTATATTAATGTAGGTTATTTATCGATATATTAATGTAGGTTATTTATCGGTATATTAATGTAGGTTATTTATCGATATATTAATATAAAATATTTATCGGTGTATCAGAATAATTATCAATATATACAGTATACTATATTCGGTCATTATGCCGTGTTACCTTGTACCACCAATTCCGCTTGCGAATTCTGGCGACATTCAATGACAGCGCTCGACAGTCTTTCCTATTTCGTACTATTTCCTTGATCATGTTCATCTACGTCTCCGTCAGGATGTCGTCCATCCAGCGATGCTGTGGTCTGCTTCTTCTTATGATGCCTTCGGATATATCAGTCATGATTGATTTTTCTAACCTATTGGAGCGCATGATATGGCCAAAGTATTAACGTTTTTGTCGAAGTATTTCGAACCTGAGTGGAAAGGATTTTAGACCTTATTGAGTACCGTGGAGTTAGTGATGTGGTCAGTCTATGGAATACGGAGAAAACGCCCCAAGCACCATAGCTCGAACGAGTCAACGCGTTTCCTCTCTGCTTTGCGCATAGTCCAGATTTTGGAGGCGTAGGTGACAATGGGGAAAACAAGCGTCTTTAGAAGTCGGGTTTTAGTCTTTAATGTAATGGGGTTGTCTTTTCATATGTTCTGAAGCTTGTGCATGGCTGACTTCCCCATGATGATTCGTCTTTTGATTTTTTTACCGCCATCTCCTTCACCGTTGATAAGGGATCCTAGGAATTTGAAATCGTGAACAATGTCTGTGTTCACCATCGATGGCGATGCCATTTAGATATGTGTAATCTCTGATTTTCGTCTACCTAACGTTGATTTAGAGACCTATGTAATTCATTGCTTTATTTTTTATCAGAATTCCTGGAGGCTTTTTTGGTTTTCATATAGGGTTTGTAGCAGGAACACAAGATGCTTCGAGGCACCCATCTTCAGAATTGTTTACCGTAGTAAGCTATGGATGACATAATCAAACGCCTTTGAGTAGTCTATGAAAAACATTAATAAGTTGTTTTGACGCTCATTAGAAACTTCTATAATCCATCTCAGATTTGCTATGTGGTATCTTGTTCCTCGTTTACTCCTAAAGCTCATTTGGGAGCTCCCTGTCCATGAAACTTTCGAGCCTGTGTTAGAGGATTTTTAGCAAAACTTTGCTAGAATTGGATATGAGAGTGATCAGTTATAAGAGCAGATATGTGCGTCCCCTTTTTTTTAAGAATGAGAATATATACTGAGAGTTTCTAGTCAGTAGGACAAATGCCTGTGTCGAAGACGTTTTGGCATAGTTTAGTGATTACATCAATGCCTTTATCTCCGATGGCGTTCCATAGGTCAACGGGGATTTCTTCGATCCCGGGAGCTTTTCCCTTAGCAAGCTTTTTTAATGCTTTGACAACTTCTTCTCTGATTTACTTACAGTCTATTCATTGTATATGATGACTTTTTAAAATAAATTGTAAAAAGTTACATTATACTGTACCCTTTCCTAATTCACAAAAGGTTTTTTCTTCTGAAACGAGTTTTATAAGTTTCTAATAATTATTTTTTAATTAATGTAATTAATTAACTTATTTTTTAATCACTTAATGTGTTAATAACCATTTATATTACACATTTCGTTTTGTTTTGTTTTAAAAAATTTATAATCTTTTTTTATATACGACACGTCGGGTTTTAATATTTAATTCAAACCTTGTTTTAATAATTAATTTTATTAATTTACAATACCATATAATCGAAATGTATATAACGACTAAAATGCCAGCAATAAAAACATTATAAATGTTTAGTAACCACCGTTTGATTTTAAAACTATTTAAAATAGTTTAACTGAACGTGATAAGCCATCAACCTTGCTTGAACATGCGAAAATAGGTTTTTCATTTATTGCGCAGAAAATCATTTGTTCGACAATCAATTGATCTACAGCATTTAATTTCCTAAATAACAGTTATTGTATCCACAATCTTCTGAACCTTTATTGCTCAACATTCCTGTATAATCGATTAATGTTTTATAAGAGGTAGGAGTCTGTCAATCACGGGTTGTTTAGGGAGTGATTTACAGCAGTTTATTGTTTTTATAAAGTTGATAATCCGTTTGCGATAGCACAAGTTATATAGAAATATTATATTTATGTGTTATTAATTATTCTTAAATTTATTTATATTTTACCATAACACGAAGTTATTTACTTATTATGGATATATAATTAATTGCCGTTTGTTTCAGTTGTACTTTTAATGTTGATCATTTTAATTAAAATTAATTAATTTAATTGTGTTAAAATTTTTAAATTATAAAAGTTAATTTTTGTAACTAAGTTTCTAATATATTCGTTCAATTCTTATAATTTAATATATAATACAGTTGTTAAATTGACGAAATTTCATCTGATAATATATACACTTTATTTTTCGTAATTTATTGTCATTTTACAGTTAATTGTTTAGCATTAAAACAAACAAATATACCAACTAACATTACAACTAATTTTGTCAAAATAATAATACAAGTGATAAACTGCCATGTGTAAATTTAAGTTTCCCATGAACCCACGAACCCGTGCAGGCTGCGATGTATCTCCTCGCGCTACTTCAACCCGTATCATTGGCACAGTTTGGTGGTTTTTTATTCTTATTATGATTTCGTCCTACACGGCTAATCTTGCCGCCTTCCTCACCATTGAGCGCCTTCATGCTGATATTGAGGGGGTGGAAGACCTCGCCAAACAATCGAAGATCAAGTACGGCACTCTATACGGGGGCTCCACCTACTCCTTCTTCAAGGTGCGATAATGATACCAATGGTGCACATTTTTATTACTTACGCATCATAATATATTATTAAAAATTTAAAAATTATTATATATTAATATTATATAACAAAATATTGTATATGAGTAAACAGAAAAAGAATTCATATGAGCTTTAAAACAACGGGACAAGCCCAACTTTCTGCCAATGAGAAAATTATGCGATGCCGCTGGGATTTGAACACGTTGTGGTCATATATATAGAAAAATGACAGCACATAAATCAACCATGAGGGTATCTTCCACCAATGCACCAAGAAATGAAGCTTAACAAATACAGACTCTAAACTGAAATGATGCTACCATAATAATCTCAGTAAAAATATTTTTTAAATTATTTGAAGCCTGTCATCAGTTTATCAGAATGGGATATATTTGATATTTAATCAAGTAATTGAATAGTAGATAAGAATCCGTCTCTACGTTTTTATAATTCATAGTTTAGTTTCGGAAATTATTTATAGACAAATAAATATTTGAAGAAATATTTGATTTCGCTAGACGCTTTTATCAGTATACGATACTGCATGCGGAACTATTGTTTTATAATTTGATTATAATATTTATCTAAAATTATGTTGAAATAAGGAAATAATAATACGTTAAGAATTTAATACAAAATGAATAATACAGATGAAGTCATTACAACATCAATATGACTTTTGCAATCAGAACATCAAAACAACAAATAAGATGTTTTATCCCCAATAGCCGTTTGTTTGAAAGTATATTTACACCGAAACAAACCAACTAGCTCTATGGCTATTTTATGCGATGTGAAAAAATATTTCAATAGCTGTTATACAGTAGTTACACTTTCTTAAAGATTTTTTTCGAAATATCAAATTGTCTCAAATTTTAAAAATAACATTTGATATCACATTTACTATACAATAGGCACAATAGAAATTAGAAAGTTAAATTATGAAGTTTAAAATACAATGACATTATTTATTTATTTATTTAAACAAAATCATAATTTAAAGTATTCATGTTAATATCGGATTAAACAGTTCTCGGAATTTATGTTCCTACCATATAGTATAAAGAATTCGTTTGTTTATAATATTTAATTTGAAAGAGGAATTATATAATATAAAAAAGGTTTGATTTATAGCCCATGCGACGTAACAAAACAAATCACTGGACGTCACACAAATTGCTTTTTTCCTTATATAATTGCAATTTATTTGAGATCCCTAGTACAAAATATTGAAATCGACATTATTCCAAAGAGCGTATTCATTTTGAATAAACCCAAAATGGCCTTTATTTAATATCAAAAAGTACTTATAACTAAAAGCAATAAAATTTTTGACATGCAAAAATATTACCGACTATTTTCAAAAAATATTTTCCTAAATGTATTTCTCACAATGTATGGGGGACTATATATGTACTATGCATCGAATTATAATGGTCAAAATGGATCAAAATTAGTCAAAATGATTAAATTGATTTTAAAAATTAAAATCTCACAGTGCACAAAAATTTAAAAAATCATAAAAACTCAAAATCTGAAAATTTTGCTAGATAATCTCTATAATAATAAATCTCTAAAATAATCAGTATAATAGCGCCATATATTTAAACAAACCACAGTATATGTATTCTAACATTGCCTCAAAACAATCTTGACAGAACTCTGAGATCGACACCTACCAGCGCATGTGGAACTTCATGAAGTCGGATCCCAGCCTCTTCGTGAACAAGACCGAGATCGGGATCGATCGTGTCCTGCAGGGAAACTACGCCTTCCTGTTGGAGTCCACTCTGCGCGAGTACTACTCACAGCGCATGTGCGACCTGATGCCATTGGGGGGCTTGCTCGACTCCAGGGGGTACGGAATTGGTCTCCCAACTGGCTGTGAGTTGTCGTTTCAATTGTCTAGTTGATTTTCGATTTATCGATCTTATCATGTGCAAAACAACTTTTAAAGATGTATTTCGACACCCAACATATTTTCTGTGGTTAAATTCATACAAAGTTTTCATCGAAACATTTCCATTGATCCATTCATGTTGACCGAAATAAGAAGAAACAAATTATTCATGATAAGATATGTTGGCATACGTTGGCCACCATATTTGATCTGTAGAGTTATGTTATAGATATATATAGTTAATCTGACCAAACTGAATTTGAGGTAAAAATATGAAAAATTGCATGAGACCTTTAAATGAGACCTTTAATTTTGACCATAGTGAATTTTAAAATATTATGTTCAGGCTTTATGGTTATTTGCAAAGTCGTATTTTTTGCAGCCATTTTGACGCCTTCATTAAATTTTCCAAAACCGGTATATTCAGTTCGGGAATACCTGGATCATACCCATACCATACTGATCATTTAATTGAGAAACTGACTAGCAGGTTAACGCATGGAATTGAGTCACATGGAGACAATTGTATAATATATATTTTAGTAAACAAACCATATTAAACCATAGAAAATGTCTGCATTTTGACATATTCCGACATATATGACACATATAAAAATTATAACAATTTTATATTAGGGTTATGGTTAGTATTGTACAAATAAGTGCGGCTTATACAATTAAGCATATAGTTATTTTAACCAACTTGAATACATTTGATAAATTATATGAAAATGTTAGTTTCCGAAAGTTTTAGATACCTAAAAAAATTATTTATTGTTACTTTTATTACAGAATATGTTTAGAATGCTAATAAGCCACACTCAAATTTTATTGCGCGTATAATTACGTTAAATGATTACGATATTTTTTATGACTATTTCAAAATGGTTTTCGATTTTTTTAATTATTACTGTAACACATTTATAGTATTCGAGTAGTAATCTGTGATACTTTTTTTAATAAAAGGAGTGACTTATCATTTTTTTATTTTGTGAGAATTAATTTTTTTATTTTTACACAATATTTATAAAACAATGTCTACCCAACGATATTAAAATGATTTCACCTAGACAGATACTCATACAAAATTCTTATTAAATAATCCCTACTAAAACTGGTCGAAACTATAAGAAAATAAATAACTTTTATAGGATGGTTATACAAATTCTCTAATCTATCGCAACAATGCTTTTGATAAAATTGTAACTTAAATCCGGAGGACAAATCAGGAGGAAATTTAACCGCTTGCCAAGGTCGTCAATGTAAAAGTAAATAAAATAAAAAAATATAAATTTGAAATAATCAAAGTAGCTAAGAAGCACAAAGGAAAGGGATTTTAGAATGTCGATAAAAATGGTGCGATATCCGCATACATTAAAAATAATATTAAAATAAACAAATAAAATTAATTATAAATTATTTAATTAAATTATTTTACATTTTTAGTATTATCGTATTAATTTAGTGTTTTATAATTAGTGAATGTTATTTATATATTATTAAACATGAAATAAATGTACAGTAAAGTTAAAATAAATTATTACATTTAATAAAAATAGGTATTATTCTGATTTTTTAAACAATTTACGTTCTTTAAAGTGACAATGTTTGTTAATCTTAGCTACTTTTTTTATTAGCGACCTTGAAAATTAGTTTTTTATTTCTTCGGTTCATATTTAGCAGTTTTCCTCTGGGATTTAAGTAACAACCATTTGATAAACTTTGTTAGTTAAAAATGATTTATATTATAGATATTAATATAGAACAATTTTATAAGATAATCATTCATAGATTATAGAATGATGGGAGACTTACGGGAGACTTAAGGAATAACTGAGAGAAATAATCGTCGTGGAGTGTATACTATAAGGAAAAAAATTACATAGAATTTTAATCAGCTGTAATTAAAAAATATTACACTGATTGATGTGAACTCTTAAAACATGGACCGCATGGAAGATTTCAACATGTTGACATAACAAAAATAAGTCTCGTAATTTAACGTCAAAGACATATTGTCCACCACATGTTATAGTGTATAACATTTATTGGAACAAATTTTGTTTTTAAAATATGTTTATTTATTATTTTCTGTTATTTTAAGCGCTGTAATGAAGTAATAATTATATTTATTACATCATAGCATTACATACATTGTATATCAAAATTTAAAATTAATTTTCAAACTTTAAAAATATTGTATTACAGAAACATGAGGCATTTTTTGATAAAAAATCAAATGGCTGAAAGATATTACATTGAAATTTTGTGTAAGATGTTTATTTTTGAGTAATGATTACGTCATAAAATTTTAATCGTTAAAACCGATAAAACCAAATTACATTAGATTATTTCTAATTGATATTATTAATGGTAGTTTTGTAATTAACATATTCAATAAATTTTGATAAAGTAAAAAAATATAGCAAAATTCTTAAGGATTAGGTTTCTACGTGATCAAATACCAATTTCCTTACATATTTTAATAGTTATTTAGTCTAAGCTTGAAAAGTAAACAAGCTTAATTTATTTCACATGATTTAAATAATATATTAAATTTATCCACCCCCCTTATGGTTCAATTGTCATTATGTGTATGTGTTAATGTACATGACTAAGATACTATATTTTTCGTATAACAACACGTAACATCTATTATAATTTACTTCAAGCAATCTAAAAGATAAACCATAAGATCTGAAACAAATTGCAACAATTTTTTACCACAACGTATTTCTGTATTGTCCTTAAAACAACATATTTAAAATCGACTTTATTCCAAATGGCAGAAAGAGGCATGATTAGGATAAACGCAAAAAGTGATTACAACTTTCAAACTATGTGAAATGTGGCATATAAATAATAGAACTACGTGTACAATATTTAGGTCAATAGGTTTATATAGGTTTTTATTAACCTGAAATTAACTTTAAATCTCTTGACAACCAAAGCTAGCGCCGAGCAAAGACTTTGCAATAAATAAATATTAGAATACAGTATTTTTTCAATGCTATCGATGAGGGAACACTTTCGGTTTTTGTTTAAAGACTATCTATCTGCCGATCTGTTAAGTTTTTTAGCTTATTTTGATCTATATTTTTGAACTATCCTATAAACAGTTAATATTTGAGAACATTAATTAACTTATAAAACATTTGTGAGATTTTATTGTGTGTAATAATCAAATTATGACAAAAATTAGGTTATATTATCCAGCAATTATCGTTATGAAAAAGCCTTAGTTTTGAAATGATTGAATTCGTTTAGGTTAGTATAACATAATTAATTGTAAATGCAGGCTGCTATTAAATTATTAGTACCATTGTAACATTATGTTTGCTAATTTGAACGTATTGTAAAAGTCATGCATATTTGTACAGAGTTAAGTTATAGACGACCATATTTATATTTATATAACTGTATTATATTATTATATATCAGTAATTATATATACCGACATTTTAAACAGTTATATATATATATATATATATTTATATTTATCGAAAGGGCCCCATAATAAATATCGAATGCGACCCAAAATGTCGAATGC
>JAUZND010085809.1:0-15618 GCA_034780555.1 Coelogynopora nodosa | reverse complement strand
TTACGGCAAATTTCGACCGAATCGTAACCACCCGATAACCATTGGAGTTAACCCAACCAGTACTTTGAAATGGCCTAATGAATAATGTAGGCCCATATACTGCACAAAATTGAGACAGAATAGGTTTATACTAGAGAATATGTAAATAATTATTATTATATAAAATTGTTTTGGCAGAGGGCATTTTTTGTGATTACTTCTTTAACGAAGACTGCTGCGGCCAGTCAAAATATTGTCTATACTTTTTCTACAAATAATTAAAATATGCGTTCATATGTATTTATTAAATCGTGTGGTCTTAAAGTTTGTTCATATATTATATGTAATTTTAAAATTAATAAACCACAATAAATTGTAACTAGGTTATTTAAGTAAGTGCCGCATTGTTTTTACGTCATTATTTAGTTCAATAACACATATTTATGAATGAAATGTGTCAATATTTTGAAGAATTGAGCTATTTAAAAATGTATTTTTAATCTATTAAAAGACAATAAGACATTATAAATATATTTCAAAAAATAAGTGTGGTGCAGCTTCCACACATTGTATTTGATTAACTAATGTGCAAAAGTTTACATCCTATTGAGCTAAAATTTTCAAATATGAAATAAATATAAAATATAAGTAGACAAGCATTTTTTTAGAAAAATTGGTCATATGAGTTGGACCTTCTATTCCAATTTATTTTCTCCGTATTTTGAAATATTTTTGAGGCAATTTAAATGTTATGTATATTATTATTTTTAGATATATAATTAAATTCAAAATATTTTCGTGTCATTATGTTTAATTTAATTCAACTATTAAAATTTGATGACGTCAAACGTTGCACAAAAAGTTATATTTTAGACTTAATCCAAAATTAATGAATTTCTAAAGCATTTTATAATTGTTATTGACATTATTCAAATAATGGAATGAATAAAGAATCAAAGTATAAAACTTACTTAAAAAGTATAAAAATCCATTATTAGGTATAATTGATATGATGTAATAAACACTTAATAAAATAATTTTAATTTTAAAAATGTCAAAAATATATATTTTGAAATACAAATTGTTTTTTTAAATTATAAACGCTGCATACAGATATTAGAGGTCACAGAAATTTCATTTTAATACTAAGAGTATTTGATATTGCTAGATGTTAATAATATTTTTAAAATATTAATTGACGTTAAACCACGTTACTAAATATCTGGCAATTTTTACGAATGTTGCTGACGTGTTAAAATTAAAAATTAATCAGAGGATCACTATTTAAATGACGAGTACAACTAATAAAAATGTGCATAATTATTTTAATATTCGTGTATATAAAAAAACCTTGTATAAAAATAAAACCTTCCATGAACATTATAAAAACAATGTATAAAGAACAAATAGTGTAGTCGTCCATAGAAGTTATTCATAAAAGATTTACAAAAAATAGGACTAACAAATAGTTAAAAAGAAGAATAAAAAGTGTTGCTGCTCTTAACACTGCTCTACATGCGGAAATCACTTTGGTGCCTGCGATGTTGACAAAGATAACATCGCGTAAAACTAAATCGTGCAATAAGTGAAAAATTATATACCATATTTAAAAAAACCATGTGTTACCCGAAGTTCATCCTAAATGTTGCAAAGAGATAACAGATTATAGAAGGTATATAAGTTATAAATTATACTTGAGAAACAATGATAAACATACACTTGGTATATTAACAGAATCACAAAAATATAGCATTGATTTCCAAAACTGGCTGTAACATAATTATAACGCTCATAACTTAATAGAATTAAAACAGATTGTACTTACCGTATTATATATATCACATTCCTAGTTTGAACTGAGAATCATATAAATTATTTTTTCTAATGATTCTAGCTGATAATCCAAACGATAATAATAATAAATTGTAAAACTTTAAAACAAAATAATCAATAAAAGATTTATAAAATTAATATTATTAGTTATTATTTATTAAAATTATTAGTATATATAATTATTATATAATTATTAATTATTTTAAGTGTGTTTTCATCATATAAACCAGATAAAAGTATTGCTGAATTATTATTATAAAAGGAAAGTATAATAATCCCAAAATATATATATTATTTTTAAGTATAAAATTTTTAATTTTAGCTACAATATAGGTTAAATGAAGTAAAACGTTCAAGTTATAATTGGATGAAAAGATTGCAGCTAATTCTAAAAAGAAATTGATTAGTTAACATATTTCTGTGAATTAATATGAATTAAAATCACAAGAATAGCCAAATGTAGTATATACAATAATTAAAACAAAAACAGTTGCGTCGCCAAAAAAACATAATATAATACATTATTATAATTATTACTTGAACTACAGATATGTTTATACTTATTTTTAATACAAATTCTAAGAAAACATATTAATTAATATTTGATTTTTGCACTCCTCAACAAATGGAACCTTCATAAACCAAAATTTAATAATATAATTATCAAATACCTACAAATCACATTAACTGTTATATTAAGATAAATGAATTAGTGTATATAAAAATATATATATAAATATATTAGTATATATATAATATAACTTTATACAATAAATATATATTTTAATATTATCTATTGTTATAAATTTTGGGAATTATATTACCTGTATGGACTAAAAAATAACGGAAAAAGCAGATATTAAGCATTATTATTTTTTAAGTGATCAAGTTATTAAGCAAACTTATCTTGAAAATAGCCGAAACCATATAAAAACAAATATTCATCAGTGCATCGCGCGAAAAAATATAAATAAATATCAACAATAAAAAAATTATTATAATAATCAAAATGCATAAGTATAATTTGAAACAAAATGATGTAACTTGTCATTCTGGCGAACGAGAAACACAATTTATTTTAAATTAAAACATATCAAATTAATAAAAGTACTTAAATGCATCTTGCACTTTCATTTTATTAAAATATATGGTAGGGTGATAATTCTCTAACAATGAACATGCACGGGGTGGGTGTGGTGGGGAGTTATGAGTTACCTCAAAGTACTCTCTGGTCTTCCTGGCCTCCATTGTAACACTGTGCCAGGCCTGGAAGATGATACGACAGAGCGACTTGTGATAGACTCGGTGAATGATCTCGTAGGACACTGGAACATAATCACAATCATCAGGGTTTATCTTACCATCGAGAGACTAATGACACCGTAAAGATGCGATGATAAACACTGGGAAATACGCAGGTCCTAAATTATTTTATAAACTATATTCGAATTAATCCCAATTAGCATGGTAAAAAGATACATTTTTCCCCTTAATAGGGCGTGTTTCGTAAATAGTTCGTGATTAAATGTTCTTGAAAAAACTCCGTAATATGGTAAACAGAATTTAAAGAATTAACACAAACTTTTAATATTTAATATTTTAAAATTTCGCTATTCTATTATATATACTGTTTCTTACGTAATTAAGTATAGTTCTGTTATAAATCTGGAAAACTAAAGACTATTCTACCCGATCATTGCCTGCAAATCAGCAGCCACCTTTAGATAAAATTTAAAAAGCCAACAGGTCGATGAAATGGTCAGGTTAAAAACTTTTTGAACATGTTAACAATATCTGAAAAGCACAACACTCGGATATGAAAACATATCGTATTATAAAATATGGAAACATTAACTTGGGAACAATCATTTAAAGAACCATAGAACATAAACTCAAATATTACATACAATGCTCAAATAAATATATTAATTAATAGTGTCCTAAATTTAAGGAGCCAATGCATCGTTCATCGAAATCCTAACTTATATTTTGGGGGGAAAGCATCCTTATTCTTAATTTTAATCCATCATTTAATTACAAAACTTTGTATGAGCCTACTCTCATTATTAATTAAACTAATCCAATAGTAAAAAAATTATTTGCGGCAGAATAGTCTACCCAACTCACATTATTTGACAAATAGAAAGAGCTTAATTTAGACATACAGTGTGACATAAGCAACAGAACAAGAAACAAGCTACAACAGAATGCAGAAGTAGAAAAATGAAATCGGCTCACTTGACTGCCTGTTGAGTCTGAACTGAGTCCAGTTATGCCAGGTGGTGAGAATGATCCTCATACAACGGTTGTTATAGTAATCCACTGCGCGGTTCTCGTTCTCAACCTTCCGTTTACGAGTTGCCTTACGGGCGATGTGAAACTGGAGCCAAGCGCTGCGGAGGGAGGAGATTTGATGGAAATAACATTAAAGAAATTATAAGAAGCGTCGGAAGGAAGAATGTGTTGTACAGGATTACATATTATGAGGCAGAAAAAAAGACTTCCTTTAAACTTAACTTTATAGGTAAAAACAAACTCAACTTTAAAAGTGTCACAATATCATTAAAATATTTAACGTGCATATATTAAATAAATAAAAATGTGTGCAATAGTTGATCAGAGAAAAACGAAAAAATTACTATTTTCCTCTTTTATTACATTTCAAAATTTGTATTCATTAGTCATTCTCTTGAAATTATTTGCTTCCCCCCACCACCTCCTTCTTCACCGCTGTTTACAAACGTTTATTAATCTAAATAGAACAATATTTTATAAAATAGGCAATATTTAATAGTTTAAAAATGTCAATTTAGAAATAACCACAAATTTTTTATAACACCAACATTTTCCGTTTAACACATGTAAATGTCATTTTGCACCGAATTCTAGAACACAAAAAACTATTAGTTACACTACTTTTAAACATACTGTTGAATGAATATCTAACATAATGACTACATCATATGTATATAGTCACAGTCAAGCTTCTAAAGAAAACAATTAAAGGGTAACATTTGTCTTTTTATTTTAATCAATGTCTCCGATTTTAAAAGTTTCCGATACGAGTACTCGATAGAAGATATATTATGGAATAACAAAGATTTTTTAGATAATCAATAATATCATTCTTTTCAGAAATTCAAATTATTTTGGTGAAATGTTTTTTGCTGAAAGGTAAACTTAGTTCAATAAATTGACGCTTCGGGTTTATCATTGTAATGAACTCCCATTCTATAACTGTTTACGTTAATTAATTAATGCATTCATTAATTAGTAATTTTAAAACATAACATAACTCATTTTAATAAATAACAATTAAATACAATTTATATATAAATAATTAATTAATTAATGTATAATTATAATTAAATGTAATAACATTACTTCGGTTTTACTGCATCCAAGGCATAATCATAAAATATCAAATGAGGCAAATACCGGCAACTTACTGGAGTACTTTCTTTCTTGTCTTATCATTATATGTAGCATATGCCAATGCAAGCATTTCTGCTGATGGCTGAAAGTTCAAATAAACCACATGTATTCGGAAAAGAGGCATACAGAATCCTCCATGTCATAATTATTGTATACAACTGCAATTAGTAAATTGTAAATAATAGAACTAAATAGTTCTTTTAAATAGTTATAAATTTAACTATTTAATGAATACAACAATAATACAACTATACAGTAATCTTTATCATTATAAATAGCACGTCTTCTTTGCAATAATTTGTAACATTTGTTCGATAGAAAATGTAAGTAATATTTTAAATAATTTTACTATTGAATTCAAAATTGTTTTGTATAATAGATTTTCTCAAATATGTTATAGCACGTCTTCTTTGCAATAATTTGTAACATTTGTTCGATAGAAAATGTCAGTAATATTTTAAACAATTTTACTATTGAATTCAAAATTGTTTTGTATAATAGATTTTCTCAAATATGTTAATTTAACAACTCAAATATTTATTTTATAAAAAGTATTCTAGCGTGATATGGTATAAATAGTATCTAAATACCAGACGTTTTTATGATGGTATTATTATAGTCATCATTTTTTTTATAATAATAAAAAACATATTTTAAGCCTTATATAATAGTAATATAGTTACAATCTGCACAGAATATAGCAACAGCGATAACAGAACACAAATATATAATTAACACTATTATCATCCCAAAGTTATATGCAAGCAGTAAATAGATCAATAACAACATAATCCAACCAATATTTATTAAAAAAAGCAAAAAGCAAATTATTCATTCAAAATAAAAAGATGCATCTTAAGGTCAATCATAGCCGATATTTGATAATAAATACAGACCGCACAAATCAATGACAATTATACAGAATAATAAAATTATATGTATGTAATATTTAATAAGATCACCAATACCATGCATTATCTGCATAAGTGGTTGAATGCAGACAGCACTTACAGTAAAGCCGGCATCCCAACTTCGAAACTATATATTTGAAAGGTAACATGGAACTTTGAATACAATGCATATTTGGGGATAAAAGTTAACAAACATAGGATGTACTATGAAAACAAATTCAAACATATTATAAACAGCAGTAGGATCTGTAGATTCTGGAATTTTAACAGTCAATTTTATTTAAAATATATATATATATATATATATATATATATACAATATATATTATTTCCCGAGAACAAATTTATTCTTTAAATGTTTGAATTTGACAAGTTAGCGCATACGTCTAAATGGATACAATATAATTTTGAAAAAAACTAAAATCTTACATGGTTGTCATCTTTTTGGCCACCCCTAAAGGCATGACTCAGCGTTTTTTCGTCCAAAAATGGGTGCTGTGGTGTCATACACTCATCAATGAAGGTGTTCCTGCAATAGTAAATGAATGCAAAAAGTGTCAGCGTTGTATAAGGCACGCGACGGGTGCGATTACACTCCCTTTGATAACATATATTGTGGACCCTATATCAGACAACTAAATATAAAATAAACACCGAGTTAAAGACAGAGTGACTAACATGTGACTAAAACATTGTTGGAAGGGGTTCCATTAGTAGAAGTCACACTAGACATCCATTTAGAGACCATCATAATTAGACTACCTATGTAGAAACTTACTCTGGGGTTCATCTAAGGATCTACTAAGGGTCCACTGCTTATAAGGGGCCATCTCTAGGATTTTGTTTGGGGGGGAGGTTCAATTTTGTCTAGAGGGGGCTCCAAATATGTAAAAAAGCACGATATTTCACACACTTTTAATGTATCATAATTATGTATTCTTCAATCAAAAATGTTTTAGCAGCTGCTATTACAGTTACTATACCTATACCATTTTAACACTAGTTCGTGCAATTGTTATAAGTATGTGTTTTTTTACCAAATTTAGTAGGTATACATAAAGTGATGGAGTACAGAATAAGAGTCGAATATGTATAAGTTTTTTACAAATATGTATAGAAGGTTTAAAATTAGTCACTTAACAAACATTTAAGCAATATTCGACGAGGATACATTTATTCAAAATCTGTCAACCAAAGATGTCACAGAAAAAGCCTTTGTGGCAGCTCGATGCACTTTCATAAGCATTAACCAGCTCAATGTTTCCTGAGACATCGTTGACCTCAAGTAACCTTTGACAAGTTTGAGATGGCTGTGGTTTCTTTCATTTTCACAAGTTGTGACTGGGATAGTCAGGGCAATTCTTAGCAGTACATGAATGTTCGGAAAACGGTCTCTGTCACAAGTGCGAAGGACTTCATATCAAGAATCTGGAACTGGTTTTGAAGAAGAGATCTTTTTATTATTCCAGTACTTGACCCAAGAAAAATATTCCACAGAAAACATGCCTTTGGCGGGAAGATCGTTCTGATAATTTTCTATCAGTTTCAGCAATTCATCAGGAACAGAAAGTTGTTGAGGGAGAGACGACGGAGCAAGTTTTAGAAGTTGCACGACTTGTCTGTGGATTGGACCGAAACGTTCATCTAACTCGCTGATTACATAATCAAGAAATGGAATCATTATGGAACGCTTGTAATGCTCCTCTGTGTTTTATGCAGGTACGTTGGATTCGTGTATCTGACGCCCAGCTTTTCTTGGTATAGAAAAATAATGTTCATATCAATTTCCGCTTCTTCCATTTCTTTGAAGATTATTGAGAACTCTCCGTTAATATTTTCTAGAAGTTGGCACAACAGAGCATGCACATTTGAAACAATGTTGTATGCCTTCAGAATATCGATGGAGCTGTTTTGTAATTTCACTGTGATTCCACAGAGCATTGCCAGAACTGTGATACATACTTTTGCAGAAATTAAAAAGGTGGGAGATGTAATTTGATGCAAGTAACCGTTTGTCTTTGAAATTGCTGCCAAACCCCACGACCAATCTGACCTTGTCGATGTCATCTTGAAGAACGATGATGAGGGCCCTTGGATAAGAGAGAATCTTATCCACATGTGTCTATAAAGTTTTGTGAGGCGCTTTCGAGATTATCAATTACAGTGTCAAAAAACCTTTGGCAGTTGGGAGAAAAACTAAAAAACCGTGCTATTTTTCCAATAGTCTGTTGAGAATTTAGAATTTCTGGGATTGAACAGGCATTAACAACAACAGGATTCAATTGATGACATGCGCAATGAACATAGAAGGCCAGCGGTGACAACCCTCGGATTATAGTTTGGCATCCTTTTGTGCAACAGACATATGCCGTCCACACGTATGTCATGTCCCCATTTTTTTAATCGAGATGTAATTGCATCTGCTATTGCCAGTAATTTATATATATTTACATTTTTAATATATCTAAACAAATTGTTTAGATATACTGATAATTGTTTTATAGTGATCGATGCATGTAATGTGTTTAATCTCAGGGGCGTCTTTTTCTGAGAGAGGACCAACATCTTTAGAGGGCCCCTTTTTAAGACTGATTGAATTCGTTCGAACCCAACGAACACCCCCCTCCACTCCCCTAGATCCACCCCCTTCAAAAGAGCTGAACTTGATGAAGCCATCCAACAATGAAATCGAAAGGCGCTGAAGGTGAAGACAAAGTTGCTCCCCGCTTCATACAAGCATTGGGGAATAAGGCGAGAGAATTCATGTTAGACTGCTTCAACGATTCCTGGGAAAGCGGATCTTTACCTCAAATGTGGCGCACAGCAACTATCGTTCCACCCCTTAAATCCAACAAGCCAGCGAGCAAAATAGACTCTTTCAGTCTAGTTAGTCTCACGTCTTGTATCGCGAAAAACTCTTGAAAGAATTATTGCCTCTAGACTGGCTTTCATAGTGGACGAAAACAATCTGCTATCTGATGATCAAGCAGGTTTCCGCAAAGGACATTCCACTGAAAATCAAGTCGTAAGAATATCTCAATCTATTAGCGACGGCTTTCAGAAAAAAACCAATGGAGAAAAGCATACTAGCACTTGTTGACTACAGTAAAGCCTTTGACACAGTATGGAGATACATGCTACTCAACACCATGATAAACAAGCGCATTCCAATTAAATGTGTGAGATGGATAAACGGTTTCCTCAAAAACATAAAAGCTAAAGTCCGAATCGACAATGGCACCGAAAGTCAGTCAACATGCCGCAAGAAGTACCCCAAGGTTCCGTACTGTCCCCGCCCCTTTTCATTATCTTCATAGATGAAGTCAGGACACTCATACTACCCGGACTTGTAGTTAGCATGTACATCGACGACATAGCATTGGACACACACAAGGACAAATATAGAGCGATCAGAGACATAGAAAAGTTACTAGTAGCCGTGTCAAACTGGATCAACACTTAATAATAATAATAGTTAATAATAGTTTTATTAATTATCACAAACATATCGGTGACAATTTACAGAAAATAGGTGTGATACAGGATAAATGAAAACAGAAGGGCTGGAGGGCGAAAAGAAGTAGGGAAAAACAAAGGTAGAGAATGAAAAGACTAAAAGAAACGAACATTGGAATTTTTGAATCTGGTGGTTCTACAGAAAGAAATTCGAGAAATCGGTTGCCGGTTTGGGTATCCTTTTTTGCAAAGAGGAGGCAGGAGTTCATGTAGGAGGTGAAACTATCATTGAACCCTTCCAAATGCGAAGTTTCTTTCTTCTCCACCAACACACACGAAGCAGACTGGATCCCAGTAGTAAACCTTGGAACGAACGCCATCAAGTTTAACCCAAACCCTGTATTCTTGGGTATCGTCTACGAAATCAATGGAGATAACAATGGAGATAACATTGATAAACTTCCCATCCAACTCGAAATTATTCAGTCTAATTAAAATTTCTTGCAATACCATTGCCTACCTATATTGTCTCGCGAGACATGACATGCCAAACGCCATGTTATAATGATTCTTTCTTTAACACGTTAACTTTCAACAAAGTAAACATACATATTATACTGTGAAATTAAATTGATGCGTAAATAGTTCAGTAGGTCTATTGATTGACCTGCTTTTTGCGACTTTCTTGTTTTACGTGCATTGTATTTTATACAGTATGTATAATGGCGTTCTGTCTCGTTAGCGTGCTGTCTTTCTTTATTGTGTTTCTGTTTTGTGATGGTGGATGATAGTAAATTAAAAAAGCTCTCTATTGAATTTACAATATTATGATCAAATACGATAGAATATCATCGAATGTGTCATCGATTTGTTTGATGTTGCATTGGATGAATATTATTAAAATATTGGATTGACTCGTTATTCTACGATTCGGAAATTCAAGTGGATTTACACATCTTTTTTACGTAGATTACGACTATGCAAATTATTGTTTATATAAATTCGCCTTACATTATAAAGTGAAATTTCAGGATTACAACTCATTAACATACCATCATAAATAATATCCAAAGAAAATGTGTTTAATGTTCAAACATTTTCTGAATATTCAAAACGCAAATCATAAAGAATATCGTCGTCATACATGTGCTAAAACACACTTTATTATTTGACTGACATGGTCAATACTCGCTGACAAGTTTCCAAATTTCCATGTGATGATTAAATGTTTTTATTCTACTTCTTACTTGTAATGGGTATGTCCCCGTGGTGTTTACTTATGATTTTCAGTTGTTAGTGTTGGGCGTACACGTATAATAGTCAATATAATATAAGGTTACTACTAAACATATATCAAAAATATTTTTTTACGCGAGACAGTTTTAACAGCAGTATGCTTTCAAATTTGTATTAGCTATATAGCGGCTAACTGATTCTAGATGCTAAAAGCTTTCTAAAAATCCGCCCTTTAAATATTTAATATAAATGTATATAATTATAATCAATGTCATACAAAATAACTCACCTGATAATTGTTTTCAAAGGCTTATCTAAAAATATCTGGATATGAAAATACATATTTTTGCCATATATACTATTGGAATTAGGAGTACAGAATTTGTAAGTTTTTGTGAGTTATTCACTATCTCATTTTCTGTATATCTTTAGTGATAACATGTAGCACGTATTTCATACTTTTCGTAATGTAACATAACATTTCAATCTATTTCTATACGTATAGGTACAAATAACGGTTCTATACTACATATGTCAATTATTGGTAATTAACATTAATTAATAATTTTATTATAATTTAGATAAGCATGATAAACATTTATTTTAGGTTTGGAACCAGTCAATCGACGCTGCCATTTCTTATTGCCGACTCAACAAAAGTGGTATTTATAATATTAATAATAAATAAATAATAATAAGTAATAAATTAATAATAATATAATATTAAAAATAGTTTTGAATTATGTTTAACAAGTAAAAACATTCTTCTCTATGTTTAGAGCTTGGCATAAAAGAATTTCTTGATGATTTGTCCCGTTCAACTTGTGTTCCGGTAAGTGTTTAAATGGAAAACATTGTAACAAATATTTGTTTAGCTATACGTACCTATTTTATATTTAAAGTAATTGTATACGTTACTAAATACGTGTAAAAATATACTTTTTTTTAATGTAGCAACTAATATGTTAACAACTATTTTGTTTGAATATCTAAATATATAATAATAATAAACACATTTTTTACTTCAAGAACAATAGCCTATCTCAATATGTTAACGTTTTTGACATTACTATATTATGAATGTAATACTTAGGCACCTATCGCCTTGTCACATATTTTTCAACATGAAGTTAATCATTACTTGCTTATATTCAGTAGTGCCCAGGTTTCTGTGCTCAGTCTAAAATTAATCATGATTAAGTACATTCTTAATACTAACTATTACACATTATAGATTATATAATTTAAATTTGTGCGGATATGGTGCTGTTATTATAGTAGCATAGCATGTTTCACCAAAGCAAGGGATACAAATATTCACAAACATCCTACCCAACAAATTATTTTACGACGCCTTTATTCTGTTGCAGAGACTTCGATTTACTCCCTTCGAGAACTTGTTTAAAGAACTCGCATTTGATTTGGACATGGTGAAATCTTCAGAGCAAACCGTTCGTCCAAAAATTGAAGAGCTACAAGATAAACACATGAACGATTCCATAAAGAAGAGTGTTTTACAAAGTTTATATAGTAAATAACTTCTTTATGAAAACTAAAACTCAATATCGGAGAATTGAAAAGTCGCGAACCACTGTGTGATTATTATTACACATAATGATAATTAACTAATTTTTGTATGATGTACCTTTATAAGTTTTCTCCATATTTTTGCCATTAGATATTTTAATTTTGTTCCTGGATAAGTTAATGTTTTTCATATTACATCTTATCTTGTTTTTATTGTAATTATCAACTACATCTGAACAACATATAAAAATTCGTAATATTTTATTAATATAATATTTAAGGATGTAAGATTTATTGTTTGAAATGTAAAGGTTATTACGTATTTGTTAGCTTATTATATTGAATTGGTTTAATGTTGTTATTATATCTTCCGTTTCATATAACTATATTTAATAAAAATATATATGTTTCTAAATATTTGTTTATTTTACGCGACCAATACATTACACCTATTTTAAATACTTTTATGTTTGATTAAAACGAATCTACTATTTAATTATGTTATAGATAAGTTGAATGTTAAACTATCCTACAAAATTGGCAGAGCATTATCAGCCGCATTTTGAATAACAACGCTAAATTATTAATTATATATATTCTGCTGCATTACAGAGCGTGTGCTAATATTAAATTGGCGTGCTAATACTGAATTTCCCGGGATATTGGAAACAAAAAGTGCAACCAGTTGTTTTCAGGATGATGGGGAAATTCATAATTTGAACCCCACCCCTCCGCTAATTTCTCTATTTTCATCATGTGCCCATCTTTTACCCTCCACACGTCCCTCTTTTTTCTCTTTTTCCTACTTCATAGCCCTTGAAAAGCCAAGCGAGGGGGGATTTGCCCTTCCTCCCCGTTTTCCCTCCATTGAGTGGGTTTGGTGCTAACTCGTATTACAGAAAACATGGACTGAATTCGCCCTCCATGCTATCATCTCAAAATAGTTAGCCCTTAGTGCTACCAGTGCTAACCCCGTGTTAAAAATTGATTTCATCAGACAAACACATTATAATCCATGTATAAAAACATTTTAAACATTGTTTAACATTATAATGTATAACATATAAATATGGATTGTTTTTGTGCATGCAATAGTAATATTTTCAAATATGCTATTTCCTAAAAATAAGTAAAAAATATATCGTTTCCGTAGCATGTTTTGCATATATAAAATATGCACAACTATATAAAAATATCTATGTAAAAAGATATATAAAAAGATTAATCAAAATTAAATGTATTATCTTAAATTGATATATATTTATTTTCAAATGTAAGTATTTACGCGATATGCTCAGATCCAGAATAATTAATTTGATCTGAAAACGTGCATTAATGTGAGATATATTATTTGAATGTACATTAAAATATGTGTAAGTCATAAATGCATATATCCATGTAATATGCATAATTATGAAAATACCTTTACTTATTTTAAGTTACTTATACTACCTTATTTTAAATGTATACAATTTAGACATCTTCAGAATGGGGAATAATCTAGAGAAGCTAAAACAAGAAAACCATGACAAACGAGAAAAAATGAAGAAATATACTCTTGGTAAGTTTGATAAATTTTATTTTTACATATATATTATTATGTTTTCGATTATTTAGTCATTTATTTTTTGACGTTATATGTATATTAGGCATATTATAAATGTATGTTATGAACTTTTATTTATTTAACATGCTTGCGGATGACGTCAAAAATGTTATTCCTAAGAAAAGTAAAAAAAAGTTTTTATGAAAATATTAATTAGATAACTATGTTAAAAAAGTGTGTAAATGTTATTATAATTGATTTTTAACATCTGTTAACAACGGAAGATTATGTGGTGACAATGAATACGCTGAATTTAGGAAGGTTTTAGTGCGAGTTTGACAGAGAGTGTACTTGTGGTGGAGAAAGATGATAAACTGCTGATTAGGTGAGCGATTCGATTCTAGATTTAAATAATACGAATCCTTAGGTATTAAAGTATATTACAAAATTCAGGTTATGAGTAGAAGAGTGTAGATGAGAATGTTTTGTATAATGGAAGATCAGAGTAAACTATCATAACATAAATGCTGCGGGCAGATTGTCAAATACAATGTACATATACTTTATGATGACGATATGTATTCGAGTTTTGGTGGTATTTTTGTCTACTTGTTTAGTCCTGAACTTATTCCAGCACATTTTAAGACCAACAAGTATGGCAGATTTCACAGTTTTTAACAACGACATATGGGGGCAAGAACTATGGGATGGTTCAATATAAGAAAGACAAGTTGTTTTGAATTTGAAAACTTTGGTTTTAACGAAAATAAAACAGAAGTTAATAACTTCGGTTTTAGAGATGTTTATCGCTATGTGAAAATTGCGCCATTCAATTAAAAGGAGATAGGCCGAAGAGGATATCGTGTTGTGTATGTACGTTACAGCATTAGTATTTGTGATGAGCAGGGATTGATCAGAAAAAGGAAAGAGGTCGTTGGGAACTATGTCGAACACTTTAGGACTCGTAACACTGCCCCGTGATACCCCAGATAAAACAGAAGATCAATACGTGAGTCCCTAAATAAACGTATTTCGAGATACTTTATAAGCTACGTTATAATTTTTTTGGAGCATACCTTAGAAATCAAAATCAATAAGAGAATGAAGGATGACATTGTGACTAATGTTGTCAAATGCCTTGCATAATATGAGGACGAAGTTGGTGCACAGGCGTTTTAGCCGAGTGAGTTCTAGAAGTGAAGACAACTTGATGAGGATCCAACCAATGCTATATAGTCTGCAAAATGCTTCTTAACTATACTACAAAAACTTGTTAATCTTTCCTAGAATTAGTAGAAGAGAAATGGAGTGGCATTCACCGCGGTGACCTTTCGCAATCATTTGAATATCTTGAGCAAGTTTAAATGAACTCAGCAAGAAATTTCGACAAAGACTGCGATTAAAGATGACACAAATAACAAGACTGAAAATCTATAGTGCTATATTGTTTTAATTAAGGCTATACCCGCATTCAACCACCGCCATCACCTCCCGCGGAATGATGATGGGTCGCAAAACCCTGCCCCGGTGACTTTCAGAGCGGCCAGGTTCCTCATTAGGAGGGCAGTCGTTGACCCTAGGTCGGCCCATGAGCATACTCGCCTCGTGTTCACCGTCACGCCACGACCGGCGGGCTTACCGCGGCGCACTGAGACGATGATTGCGCAGCTCCGGAGTGGACATTGCCGTGTGTTG
>JAUZND010085798.1:0-15619 GCA_034780555.1 Coelogynopora nodosa | reverse complement strand
CCACTCTGATTATTACTGTCATATTTGTTTGCAGCGTATCATTCGACAGTATATACTTCCTTCTAGGAAAAGTTGGGGTTGCCAAATATCGTATAAACACTGCAATACAAACAATTTCTATTTTCTTTGTTTCATTTAATAGTGCAGCAAACCCATTTGTCTATTTTATTATAATGAAATCTATGAGAGAAAAGATCATCAGCACTATTATTTATCCTTTTCGGAAGTTAGTTCCAAGAAGTCAAGTCGGAAATGTTGACGGTTAGGTGTAATTTTTGAATTTTGTTAGTTGCAATAACGCTGTTTATGGTTACATTCTGTTATGTAGGCCTACGTACGTTATGTTATATGTTTTCGGTGTAAATTAATATGAACATATTACTCGAAATTGTTTTTTCTGATCACACAATAATTGTTTTATATATATTTATGATGGGATTATAGGATGGGGCTAATGTTTCTTTATGAAAGAATTCATTATTTGTAAAGCACAACTTAATTATTATAGTTTACTTGTGTGTATACAATATGCATTCATTCAGATTTCGTTTATATTCGTGACAAAACCATATATTTAATAAACCCTGACATGATTGACTTATATCATAATTTTATGTTTATGTTTTACATGTGCCATACGTTTACATGTATTGTAAAGTTTAACAATATTTGAATTCATGGAATATATTATATATTTTCGTCTTTTAGTTTATTTATCCAATGCAAATCGTGTACCTATACTGCACCTTAAAATTAGTGTATTAACTTATTCATGTCTTATCTTGTCTCAGTCTTATCTTATCTTATTCGTGCTTTATCTTAACATTCGTATTTTTAACCGTATTCGTGCGTGTCTTATCTTTATTATAACAATTATTACATACATGTCATGTAATGACATTTACTTGCCTACTTACTAACTGTTAAATTACTTGTCTATCGTGTTAAATACATGTGTTGATAAAATATAGCAAGCATTTTTAATGATAATTGGATAACATGTCACACATTCTCAGTTGAAAATTATTGATAACCTGGCAAGGAAAATAAAGAATATAGCAGAAGTAGCATTTTATATTTCTCTATAAATACCGTGACAAATTATTAATCAGGTTGTAAGCAAAATACAACCAAAAGTTGATGAAAAATTTGTTAAATAAAAAAATTACATTCAAATCCAAAAACATAAATTAAATAAAACTAAAAGCAAACTAAAATGAGAATTTTTTACCTTCATTCTTCATCATTTGGATTAGATACATTGATTTATAGTTACAGGGCAGTCATTTTCTTCAGTTGTTCGTGTATCACACACTGAGGTAGGCCTACTCAAGTGTTATAAATGCAGTCTTAAGAGTGTTGGATGGTAATTAATTGGTAATTAATAACGCTTCGGTATACTGACATATATGCGTTGCAAATTTTAATATCAAAACTTAAATATCTTAATAATTATAAACTTAAAAGTCAATGTAAAGTAGAAATTATTACCACTATATAATAGCCTATGCATTTTGTTTCATTTCTTTCGAGATTGCCATTTTAATTATAAATAATAAAAATATATATATTGTTTTTAATTGAATTTCTTATGCAATACATATAAATAGATATGTATACATAGCTACATATGTACTCATAGTATGATATATATATATTATACTGTGTAATAATTATATAGTATGATGATTAGCTTTTGTAATTTGGGTGCCTAGCTACCTGTATTTTTACAAATTCAACCATTTTAACCTGTTTATAAATACAAATAAATGTAAATTTAATTAAGTATTTCTCATATATTGGTTCTCCTCAATTCACCAGACATTTTCTTCAATTTGTTTGCATGTTTAATTTTTTGAGTGCGTCATGGTCGATACTTGACTTATTTATAGAACGGAAACTAATTTCTTAAACATATTACATTTATATACATATATCTATATATAGAAAACAAATTTGCCGACTTCATTATAAAATTTTCAATAGAAACATAAAAATGCTAACATGATTTTAAGGAGAGGTAAATGAAATGTCGGCTTTTATAACGGCCTATCTCAGGTGAATTATGAACATTTTGATTTATGAAACTTTTATTAAGGAAAAGAGTAATTCTTGGGTTTTATTTTTTTAAACAATTAAAAAAATTACTAAACTAAAACTTTTCAAGAATTAAATAATTATACTAATAATAAAAAATTATTAATAAAATATAATAAAACGTGCTGAATCAGAACCGAGTATGAATGATTGATAGGTATGTGTTTGAAATAATAAATATAAATATAAATGAAATATAATTATTTAGTAGGGTTACCCATATATAAAAATAACTTACACTATTTAAACAGGAGAAAATGAATGAGATTACTAAGTTGAAAAACAATTAAGTGAAAAAGATAAATTTTATGTAAACAAAGTAAAAATAATCTGTAAACTTTTTTTGATGTGAAAAGACAGAATTCGGGAGACAAACATAATAATTTAAACTTAAAAGATCGACATTAATCTGACATGTTTAAAATTGAAAAAAAAAAATCATTCGCAAATTTATGATTGATGGATTTAACATGTAGCGCGGACCTCTCGGTAGAAAAGGAGGACTATATTTTTTGAGAACGTCGGTCCTGTTTACGATAGTTTGTTTAAAGAAATTATTTGCAGAAGTTAATTGTTTTTTGGCCGTAGCAAATAATGATTTCTGTTATAGCCTTTCTACCGATAAGATAAATCTGATCAGACAAATTTCAATTTAATAAAATTTCTTTTTCTAAATAAATATAAGACCAACAATTGACAAGGTGTTTGCGAATATTAAACTTAAGCAACTGTAGTTTGGTTCCAACTATCTACTTTTATTGACAATAAACTTTTCTGTCACATTTAATTTAGTTTAGTTAACCAAATTGTGAAATTTTTAATTTCTTTCTGCAGCGGCTTTATTCACTTGCGTGATAAAAATGAGCCATTATTTGAAGATCATATCATCTGCATATTTTAAAAGATTATTCTCTCAGAAAATGCAAGTGATTGGTTCAATAAAAATGCACAGTTTAAAATGCAAGGCATGGATAAAGCGACCCTTTGTGTAACTTCAGAAATAATAATAAGTCTAGTACTCTCCTGATCATTGTGAGGTAGTCAAATTACTGTCGTTCGCTCACGTATATTCTTTGTTTTATAAAGTAATGAAACTTTTAGGCTAAATGTTGTGAAGTCAATTATTTGATTATTTTAAAATGCAGAGATAACAAAGGATACGTGCGCAATAAAAACACCTTTCAATAGTTTTAACCAGAATTGGAATAACACTATATATATATTGATCCGTAGTCTGCAATTTTTGGCTTATTACAATGCTTTTCGAAATGGAAGTGTTGAAGGGGCAACAACTTGGTAGTAAAAGCATATAGGGCAGCTTATACTTGAGATTAAAACTTTTGAAGGGCTTTTATTTGACTAAACCAAATTTGAACAGAAAAAATTTATTTATTTATTTTTAAGTTTGCTTATTTTTCCTATTTATACCAACCAAATAAGTTATCTGGAACAAAATGTAAATAACGAAGTGTCAAGGATAACTTGAATAGAATTCTAAAAACGAACTGGTTATAATAATGACGAAGATATATATAAAAAATTTTAAAAATCATTTAGTGAATTTTTTTCTTTAAATTATCTGTTGATAATGTAAACATAAATGAATCAATTATCTCACAAAAGAGTAAACGAACGGGCAACAAAAACTGATGAGCTACTTCCTTTTTTCACTTTTAAATTTGCTGAGCAAAAAGTTTATTTTAAAGTATTTTCAGTAATAACACAGAAATTCAACGATTATTATTTTTTATTTCGGAAAAAGATACAACTTCTCCTCTATAATAATTAATTTTTGTATTAAGTCGCAACAGGTACATAATGTATTTAACGTATTATTGATAATATATACGATGACATATTGATATATTGATATATTGATAATATATTGATGATATACGTATAATGTATTATTAAAGGAAATTTTTTGTTGCTAAATTTTGCTAAATTTATTTTAAAACATGTGAAATTGTTTTCAGTCCAATCTCTTTATAATCGTTTTACTACCATATAGAGCCTTATAAAATAAAATGGTATTTCGAATCGCAATTCAAAATAAAATAATATATAGTTGTGAGTTTAAACAGTGGTGAGTTTGTACACTTTAGTATTTAAATAAAATTTTCATCACAAACTGTGTTATAAATATGTTATAACTAAATTTTTTTAAACAACACGATCATATATAAAGTATTTTTTTAATTTAGGTAATCGAAAACAATTCCAATTCTCCAAGACAAATTATTCTTATAAAAATGCATGGGGCGAGTTTGGCATAAGAGTAATCTATAGTTATTTTGAACAATTGAAACTGCAGATGTGCAAAAACAGCTTTCACCGCACCAATTTAAGTATTCTAAACATTGGAACCACTCCTCAATGCTATCTTTGTAATTTGCACGACATACACAGCATCTGTTAATCATCATCACCCCCGCCAGCAAGGTATTTGAAGCATGTAGGTTGATTAGCTGTTATTTGTGGTCTTCTTGGAAGATTTTTGTTGCAATTTACTATCGATTTCTTTTTGTGGCAGCCTTTCTTTGCCATTTTGCTTTTCGAATAATCCTGTAGAACTCTGAAACACATTAAAAAATTCACTCTTCAAAAGATCTTCAAAAAGATCTTCAAATATATAAAATTGTTCTATCAAAGTGGGTATTGAAAATGTATCGTCGCATAAATAATAAATAAATAATAATATTATATTTAATAATTGAGATATTCAATACTTACTTTGCATTCTAGGGTGAAGTAATATGACAAACATGTGGTCATTTGTGAATGGAATTTCTTTTCTTTTTTGATGATGACGAAATTCTCTTGAGCGAATATGAACACGACCTTTGGACAGACCTTCAGCTGTCCTGAAACTTATATCTAAATGTCGCCTTTTAAAGTTTGAGTATCTGTCGTAACTGGCTTTCTCATATTGTTTCCACACATCCGGTAATTTCTTACTTAGTTTACTTCGGCTTTTCTCTTTTTTAGCATAATGAAATGCAAAAATAGTCGGCAAGATAAAATAATAGTTGTTTCATATGGTTTTGGTTTCCTTGTTTATGTGTAAAATTAAAAAAAAAAAAATAATAATTAATGTTGACCTTGGTATTTTAAATTCTTTAGCAGCTGTTTGTATTCTGCTGCCAAATCAAATCGCCTCTAATGCCTTTGCAATGTTTTCACTATAATTGTCAACAACGCTTTTTGACGTAATGTCTAACCATCTAAAATATTAAATATAATAAAACATATAGTAAATTTACTATCAAATACTCAAAAACTTATATAATTATATATAATAAGGTAAAACTATCATCTTAAATAACATGAAAATAAAATGTTATAACGTAATAATTATTTAGGTATATTTGCCAAACTCGCCCTATATTGAATTACGTATCATAATAAGTAGATAAAACATTGTAATACATGATAAATATACGTTGCCTATATAAAATTATTTTACTTTAGATACTTACTTTACTTAAAATACAAAATTGTCGTATAAAATTGTCAAAACCAAATTTTATATAAAAAATAAAAATCGCAATGATTTTTTTAAATTATGCGCATTGTTTTATTTTTGATATATTTTAAATAAAATATTGATATTGACGTTAAAAATGTCATAATTCGATTGGACTAATATATTTTAATATTATGTATATTTATTTGATTATAATAATAAATCGATATATCAAACAGAAAAAGTAAAAGTGTACAAACTCGCCCCTTGACAAACTCGCCTCGGTCTACCCTAAATGCAACTATTTCATTGACATACAATTATTACATAGCTTGCAGATGTTAGCATATGAACAAAAACTATTTGGGCGGAAAAACATCACTATTTGCGTTTTTAATTGAATATGAAACAAAAGGTAATGTAGTTATAAGATATTCTATAAAAAAATGTTTACCGCAAAATATTATACAAAATTGTTCTTCCATTATAATTTACAATATACAATAATGTCATATTACTATACAGCCAATGCTATAGACTAAGTTAGATAAATTTTATATGAACAGGGTTACAGTATGTAATTTGAACTAAAACTAGTTGTGTACAATTTAGATATGTTTTTTTAAAGTAATCGTATATGAAAAATTAGGAATTTAATTACAAAAATATATTCATTAAAAATGGAAATAGGTATAGCTTAATTGTAAAAGTATTGTTCATATAGTCAATATACCCTTTTCCCTTTCCAAGTATCCAATAACCTATTTAATTTTAGCGTATAGGTTAATGAGTCTAAAGACTAACATGAAATGGGTAATGTTTTTTTGTCGCTGGCCTTATTCTCACATTTTGGTAAATATACAGTAAGATGGGTAATCTTTGTCGTTTCAAAACTGTCAGCGTTAACCTTTTAAGAAACCCTTGCTTTTAAAAGTCATCAAATTGTGGTCAAATTGAGGTCAAAATTTCCGAATCGCCTCCCAACTAATCCGGGCATGGACTTTCCTAATTGGAAAAATACTAAATTTCATTATTTATTTTAGTAATCTATGTATATATCAAGGCCTTGCTTAATTGACCAACAATTTGAACAATATTGATATTCGGTCCTGATATTGTTTGCTAAACTATAATTTACAACAACAAATTCGAGAACTTAAAATGTTGTGTATATATATATAGTCAAACATCAAATCTAATAAGTTGAAACATTGTGGAATGCACAAAATAATATGTATTAAAACTATTGTATGATAAACATTTTTTTTAGAAAAAAGCGAACGATTTAGATTGCATTAAAAATAATTCTCAGGGATTCTCCAGTTTGATTCTCAGTTTGAGCCTGAGTATTGTCTAATACAATAAAAATACATTCATTTTTATCTAATTCTTTTCTTTTATCATTCTAGAGTGCTACTGAGCAGAAATTTTAATAAATATCAAAACAAATAGTTTCATTTTAAAATATAGCTGAATACGATTATTGCGTATTTTATAATATATCAACAATATATATTAAAATTATTATTCATTATTATGCAATTAAATTAAATTTTAATTTATAGATATATTTCCTTATTAAAAAATTATGTATTGTTATTATTTATTTACTTAATAATATATATATTTTAATTTAAGTATTTGTTTAAACAAATTGATTATTAGTTTCACTGCATTTATTAATTTTAATTAGTAAAAGTACAATAGTTGCGTGATATTTTAGAAAATATTTATGAACTTGTTTTATTTAAAAAAATATGATTCTTTTCCAGCCAATTTCAATGATCATTAAATACATTAAAATATCTAAACAATTTGCATGTTTTCGCAGATATTAAAAATAAATTGGCATCATTTTAAGTTATATAAATTTTTTGGGTAAATAAATATCAACTGAAAATAGAAAAATTGGGCAAAGAGGGACATATTCGGTCGTGACTGTCTTAACATGAATGTCGAAATTGACTAAAAATAAGTATCAAAATGTATTCTAAACATATATATTTAAACCTTTGACAATAAAGTTAGCAAAATGGTTCTTCAACTAATTAATATATTAATAATAATAGGCATTATGATAAATTTTTAAATAATAACTTTAATATATGACGAAAAGGTTAAAATTAGTTTGTTACTCAATGTTTGTAGTCCCATGCTATATATGCCTTCTGAAAATTTTGCTTTATGGACGTTGATGTTTTTCAATAGTTTCAGTAATCCATTGTAACGAAGGATGTTAGAGATATTCAGATAGCTAATATTATCCAATCCGGGAATTTCATCAGGTTCTCACGTGTAAAAACAAAAACATAAGTGAATTGGTCGTTCAAGATATTGGCTTTTGTAATATACTATGGTTATCGTTGAGAGGATTCGAGACGTTGACAAGATTTCTGCTGCATCGCGTGTCACAATTACTTTATAAAGAATGAAAAGAATGAGAAGAAATGTTTACGGTTGTTTGAACGGACATGAACTATCAAGTAGACAAACGGAGATACAGCGGCTTGGACAATTGTTTGAAGGGACATGATCTATGTATCATGTAGACAAACGGAGATACAGTGGCTTGGACAATCTTAGACAAAGTCTACTTAAGGTACTCGTGATATTTGCATAAATAAGTAGATATATATGCGATAATTATTTATGACAATACCTCATAGTATACAATTAAATCATCTGACAGTGAAACAATTTACTATATATATATACATATTTGAATGTAAAGTTTATCATTGTCTTAGGGTCGAATCTTTCAAAGGTTGTTTATCAGAATCCAAAAAAGTATAAAAAATTGAAGAAGTTAATTATTCATATAGAGAAGAAATTAAACGTTAGAGCATTTTAAAAAGGGCGAAAAAATATGTAATTTATAACTACATAATAAATTAAAACAACGTAATAAATAAAGACAACATAATTTCAATTTTTTAATCACTTATCAAATTAATTACAAATTTTAGATACGTTATTTAATAGCTTTTTATCAATTTCTAAATATAATTTTAATTATGTATTTGTTATTTGTTATTTTAACCTTTTTTATTGAGAGTGGTCTATTTTTCGTATGTGAGTAGGCCTACATTGTTATTTTTCATATTTAATATTAAAATGAGATTTTTTTAACCCACTGAATTTGTTTAATTTACTATTATTGTACATAATGCTGGATTTAAAAAGTATATATTAGTTTACATAGTGTGATAGCGCATATAATATATAACATATAATAACGCATTGAAAACTGTATCTAAGTTAAATCTAATTATCGTTTAATGCTCACTTAAAAAAGTAGTGTTTTCAAAAGTGTTGCCTTTGTATACGGCTCACTATATTTAGAGCATTATAACCTTATTACATTTATTAAAAAAGATTGTAATTTATAATCATAATTTTTAGAAACTAACACCCATGAAAAAGATTATATGTTTTGGCGCATAGTCAGAAATATATATTTTTATTAGTCATTAGTAAATCATTAGTGAATCATTAGTGAATAAATATATATATATAATATAATTAATATATTGAAAATTAAATTATTAAAAATAGTTTTCTTTCTAATTGAGGTATAATAATTTGTAGGAAATATTGTTAAACGTTATATACTTTTAAAATTATCTTTGTAACATGTATAAACGTTTCATGTTTGGTAAGAATTGTATGAATAATTTGGTTTGCAAGTTCTTTGATCCCTATATGAGATGTTTTGTGGGAACAATATCGCCTTCATGAGCAACCCTTCCAATTAACTGGCTATCACCAACTCCAATAGTATTATATGGAACCACTCCATCTTTTGCGAAAATCCATAAGACAGTCCTGAATTTCTTATCAATCATGTATTTCGCTCATCTAATCCATATTTTTTAATCTACATCACTATAAACGATATGTCGAAAAGGTAATTATATAAATAAAAAAATGTATTATTATTTTTTCAAAATACTATAATATAAGATATACAACAGGTGAACATATATTAGTTGAATGCCGTAGCGTCATATTTATTTTAAGTGTAAAGGAATTCTTACATAAATTTAGGATAAGCTCAATTTACTTGTTCAAATATTAAATACCATGCGGCATGAAAATCTTCTCTCAACTGTATCATCAATATCCTGAATTAATTTCAATATACATGGTGTCGTGAGCAAGCGAAACGTCTTAAGGAAAACTATACCATTATACCAATATCCTTATAGTATATTGCTTACGGTTTAATATATTCTACTCTGCGGAAATATCCAACAAGTGCTTTTCGTACACCTTTAATGATATTTACATAAGCACGAAATATATAAGTTGTGTCAAGACATTTCACTTGACTTAATTGTAATTAACTACACAATTTTGGTCCTCTGTCATATACAACAGCTCACATTAATTTTTTTAACTACCGTTTCCTACAATCATTACTCATTCTGGACGATGATTTAATTTAGTAAATAAGAAACTGGCTAGAATAATTGCTTAATATAATTATGCATAATTTATGCGTAAAATAAAACCATGAAGACATGAGTCTGCCACCTCTATAACCTGAGCTTACAAATGCCATTGCTTCAGACTAAACATGATATATACACTGTGTTATTATTATATTAGGCTAAACGTCACTCAGTGATTAGGCCAAATGCACCAAGATTAAAGTTAGAGCTGTTATGTATTCGCTATGAGTATTAAGCATAACAATGGTTAGGCCTATTGCATTTAGTCAAGATGCAATGACACCAAAATTATATATATATTATATATTATTGAAATGATCCAACGATACATTGAAAAAATAACCTTTATACTTGTAACAAAAAATTAATTCCGTATTGTTGCATGTCGTCGAATCTATTACCGCTTATCCCGAGAATACAATGAAGTGTTTGAATCAATGCGTCCTGGAACGAAACTCAGCAACTGCATAAAATTCCATTGAAAATTCCATGATGAAAACACGTCTACCGTACAGAGTTGGAGGCTCTGTTCGATAAGTATCCTCCATACCTGCTGTTTTAGGATATTCTGATTTTATTTATGTCATTTATATAGTTTTGTCATAAACTGCTAGTAACTTTGATGAGAAGCAATCATGAAATATATGAATAAAGTTTAGGTTTTCCCTTGAGCACCATTTTAATAAGTTAAGGAAAAAAGTAACACTTACTGCTAGTATACACTTATACATTATAGTTAACATTATTGCTTTTCTATACTCTGATTAATAATGTCCAGATCAATAATAAGTCTGATAGAATATTTTACAGAGATTAATTATAATAACAAAAGATAATTAATATAACATGCGAAACATATTATAATTTAAAATATTAAAAGAAACCTACTACTTATGCCAATTATCAGTAGTGAGTACGAAAAATGGACTATGTTTAATATATCACCAAAGGTAAAAAAATTATGTAATAATATATAATTTAAAATGTAAATTTCAATCAAGTGCTGACATTAATCCAAAGTTAAAATTTTCATTAACTAATTTATATGGCTATTTACATGGTACATACTCCCCCACACTGGTAGACCAGAAATGACTTATAGATTAATTAACTCTTTGATTCCTCATACCAGTATAATTCCTATTAACAAGAAATGAAAGTATTAACTAGTATGTGGAACGATGTGGACCGATTATATATTTTCGGTTCCTATTTTTATTAAATATAAATTTATTTTTACTATTACCTTCGTATTTATATTTGTATATACGATATTATTAATTACTAGTTTTTGAAATTGTTTTAAATATATTTAAGTTCTAAATTTTACATTATTATAATATTAATATTTCGTATAAAGATCGTCTATTTCTGCTTATTTGGTTCTGTATTACGGATATTATAATATTATAACATGAATGCCATGCATAACATGGACTCTCTCGTTCCTGCGGCTAACAGCTGGGATAGGCTAAAATTATCGACCTTCAATAGGTTCGTTTAGCATAATGTAGTCATTTTCGGTTTATTACTTATTTTATTTTAGATAAACTGTTAGCATCAAATAAGGTACGGTTTGTTAGGCTACTTTCATTTATTATTCTTATAATTCGGCATAAAGGGAATAATATGTATGCGATATTCTGAAAAAATATACAATACAAGACGTGTACCTAGTATACGTTAGTCATACATTTAAATAAAATGTAAACAAAATAGAAACCTGATCATGTTAAACTGTTCACTGCGCGCACTAATCAAATGGCACACTATTCAGTTAGGAAGACGCCTTTATATTTATGATTTGTATTTGCCATTAGTACCTGCCCCTCCTGGCGACGAGCATGACATACTATAAATATATTTCATGATGAAAGGTGAAAGCTCGGATCTTTTGTATTAATTGTAATACAACTTTAAATTATGGCTTTTCTTTTTGCATTTAAAAAACAAACAATATCACTAATTTGTTATAACACATACAGTGTAAATATACTTAACACTTAAACAAAATATTGATAATTATTTATAGAATAATCTTTGAAATTACACGTGTTCAAGTTTTGTACAAATCTAATCAATATATTTTACAAATAATTTAATTTATTTTATATTTTAATAAATATTCTATATCTAACTATGGACATGTCAGCCAAAAGAAAAAAGAGAGTCGCCCGAAACCAACTAAATCAAACAAGACAGGCATAAATGAAGAAAGAAAAATGGCACAGAAAGTTTGTTGAATAGATAAACAAGACATTTGGAATATCGAATATTGCTAAAATGTTTTGTTTTGTTTCATCCTAAATGGACAAAAAAGATATTTGATCACCGAAACTGTTATAGAATATAAAATGTACAGTTTATTAACTAAACCATGTGATATTTTTGATATAATTTTTTTTAGATATTTTTTATATAACAAATAATGGTTATGATTATATTCTGAAGGGTTCATTGATTATGTATGTTTTAAATATAAACAATTTTCACCAGAATTCAATAGGCGTATTTGGCATCAAGCGTTACATAATACGTAGATATACGTTTAGATGATTAAATAAGTTTATAGAATGCATTTAAATATCACATAGACTCATCGTTAGGGATAATGGCATTATTGTTATTTTTTTAAATTCTCAGTAGATTATACTGAAATTTATTAACTAAATATAAAATAAATTTTGAATTTTAATTTTGATATTCTACTCTTAAAAAGAAGTTACTCAGTCAGAAGAGGCTCTATTAATAACATAAAGTATTATTATACTTTAATCAGTATTCTTATAGTAAAAATACTTAATAAAAAGACATAATATGCCATTATAAGTCGTCTCAACGCGTTAGTATTTTATTCATTCTAAACTTGTTTATAATTTTTTAAACCTCTGTTAATGTCTCTGTAATTGGCATATATATTTATTGGATGATGACAATAAGGATATTGTGTGGATATTCATGAAAAAATATTCATAACAGTGGCTTTTTATAAAATATTTTATCAGTTTTAAATGTTCAATGCTAAAGATAACGAAATACATGGAAATTAGATAACAATTAGTAAATGAGATAAAGGGATGCTAAAATCCAAAATAAATATTAGTACCATTATGGAAGAGTTACTTCGGCAGAGTATATATTATATTCATAAACAGAAGGTGTCAAAAGTCTTTGTCGATAAAAGTGGTTTTTAGAGAACTAATGACATAGTGTATTAACACTATTAAACCTTGTTAATAAATTATACAAAATATACAATCAAATACATCATTTTGAAATTAAACAAATCAAAATTCATCTGCATAACATAGACATTGATTTACTCAAATTAGAATGCTTTTATAATAATGTCTCATTATTAAAAAATAGTTTATAGGCAAAGACTTCCGATATATAAACAGTATATTTGCATTTTATCATTATATAAACTTAGCTATATATTTATATGATTTGTAATGCACCTTGTAAGTACTTTGTTATGTTGAATTATTTTATTTGTCACCATGTTTCCATGACAGCCAAATATGCCTTAGTCTATGTAGTCTATGTTAGTCTATGTACATGTATATACGGTAGAATAAACTTTCACTCTATATCCGCTCAATAATTACTTTATATACATTAAATAGCAAATAAATTCCTCATTGACATTAAATAATTAAATTTATTTTGTTGTATTTTAATTAATTATTATCGACAGGCTTAGCTAAGTATATTTTTCAACCAAATTTACAAAAAAATGAGCCCTCATAAATTCAATTATTATTTTAATTGTCAGTAAATTTACACAAGTTTCATTCATTTCATTCTTAAACCTCGACATTTTTGCTTTATTTTTTCCCGATTTCTCCATATTTACACTTGCGCTTTACATATTTATTTTTTTGTCATGTGCTGAAACATATATTGTTGAAATGTACAGATTCGTACCTTCCAATTTGTATCGAATGTTTGCAACAGCTAGTTGCATTTTGAAAGTTATATATTAGCGCCAATATATTGTGAAATTTGATACTCATAAATTATAGTGTACTGATTTTTTTTCAGTTAACATTGAATGGTGAGCCTTTATTTCTTCTACAATTACGTTTGTTAATATTTAGTTTGATTGTTGAAATAATTTCAAACTGTGAGGGGGGGGGGGGGTAAAAATGGGGTGGTGGTGTTAAAGATGATTAATCACATGTAGCAAAAAATATCTCCATGCGATTGAACTGATATTTTCAAATATACGCTAAATATCAATTTAATAAATATTAAATATAAAACACTGACATTTTTTAGTTTTTATACAAATTTCAATTTTTTCATTAAAATATTTAACATTTTAATTGAATTTATGTATAAAACATCTAGATAATTAAAACAGCACATATTTCTTCATTTAAAAATTATAAAACATGTTTTTGCAACAAATCTTAATTTGTCAAATGTTATTTGGATTAAATGTGACAATTACCTGATGTGTCAAATTTTATTATTGGCTACCATCAAAAAATATGATATCGATCAAAAAACTTTAAAAAAATTCACATTCTTTAAAAATTTTCCTTTATTGATGCTAAACCATATGACAAATATAAAAAAAATTCTATAAATATATTACAATCTTCCATCCATTTAGACTACAATATATGTTGAACTGTAAGGTCAATCTAAATATTTTTGAACTTTAACCGATAAAAATGTGTCTGTAATCTTCTACGACAAATTTTTCACAAGGCTTTTCTAACGTTATTAATAACTAATATTTATATAAAGAATCCAATTAACCTCTTCTGAATAGAATTTGGTTTATCCTGAGCTCAATAAATGTATCAATTAGAAATTGTAAAACGGCAGAAACTGTCAGATTGTTGTACACATTATTGGTAAATATAATTATAAAATATTACAGAATAAAATAGTATTAATAATTTTACCTAAATGCTAACATGTTTCAAAATATAACTTTAATTTAAGAAAATACAATATTTTGACATACAAACAAAACCGACACGCATAATTTGCTATATTAATATTATTATATAATGCATATTATTTATTGGTTAAAATTTTATCATACATGGTTAAAGAGTTTCCTATAGGATCTTCTCCAAACCAATAAATGAATGGAATCTGCCTAATATTAAACAAAATACAGTTAAATAATGACATTGCAATTCTATGATTAAATAATATATTCTCATTTCCAGTTTTCAATGGAATCTTTAAGGTGGGAAGATGTTATTGAAAAGTTTACAATAATTTTAGATTTTATCGGATTCCTTGGAAATCTAATTTTTTTAATAACAATGATTTACAGGAATGTGGAATGCAAAATGACAACGTTCCTACTTCGACATCAAAGCGTCATCGATTGTCTAATTTGTTTAATTGCTTTTGTAAATTTTATTCAACCAGTAATGTGGACTACAGGTAATGTTGTCTTTGATACTTTTGTATGTCACACATGGCACAGTCAGACCCTCTACTGGTTCCTGTATTTTATGAGTGTGCAGAACCTGATCCTACTTGCTGTCGATCGATTTTGCGCAGTTATTTACGCGACAAAGTATCGTGGAATTCAGAGAAGATTTAAAGCTATTTACATAATTTTTGC
>JAUZND010085787.1:0-15619 GCA_034780555.1 Coelogynopora nodosa | reverse complement strand
TAATAAATAGCCGGCGTATATACAATAAAAGATTTACCCTATAATAATAATATTTATAATCATGTATTTTCCATCAAATTAAATCCAAAAAAAAAATATCACACCCTACATGGGTATCGAACCAAGTACCCCTGGACCACCAGCCAAAAGATCATACCACTACACCACAGAGCTATATGACTAATGGCCAAGATAATACTCAATATATCATTATCCAACATAGAATATTGTTATAGACTTAGCCTGTATTATCTATGCCCATATGATACAACAATTTTATATAGTTTAAAAATCTATATCTAAATTATTTCTTTCAGTAATTAATCGGTAATTAACGGCATTAATTTCGGGAAAATTATCATTAAAAACAACAGCGAAATGAACCTATACGTCAACCTATACGTCATGTAAGTTGGTGGCGCTTGTATTATAGCGTTTTTTCTTTTTTGTTTCAGCTGTGAGCATGAATGACAAACCGGAAGCTGCTGAAAGAGTTACTTGCCAAGATGAGGAGTCTATGAACTGGAAGAAGTGTATGCTGTGCCAGTCTGATGCTAACAATGAGCAGTTGGTGCTAAATCCTCGGGAAAACTCCCACCACAGTGTGCTGGAAATAGTAGAAGAGAGGGCCAGTGTGCATGATGGCAATTATGCTGTGGTCCAAAGACGACTGCAAAGCTTCACAAAGAACACACTCTGTACACACCAGGCTGTCTATCATCGTAGTTGCTATGCAGATGCAACTAACAAAGATCAAATCCAACGTGCCAAAGACCGTTATGCACATGCATTAGCTACTGGCCGCCACATTGCCACGAAACGTGGACAGAAAAGAGGAAGCACTGAAATGGACCAATCAGCCCCATCAACATCGGGCTCTACATTCACAAGGTCCCGTACAAATCCACTGGATAAGCAACTTTGTTTCTTCTGTCAGATAGATGATGATGAACAAGTTTATCAGGTGAGGACTGTCAATGCTGGGAATTCTCTTAAAGAAGCTGTTGAAAGACCAAATAATGTCTTATTGAAAACAAGACTGAACACATGCATTGCACCAGGAAATGCACATTCAATTGATGTTCGGTACCACAAAACCTGCTGGACAAAGCATGTTTTCCACGGACAGCGAGAGACCAACGCCAGTGGAAGCAGAACAGACTGCAAAGAACCCTTGCTACAACGTGCAAGTCTGCTCGAGCTGATCAACCTCATTGATGTCCAAACACAGAACAAAGCATACCTAGCAATAAAAGATATAGAAACGACATATGTAAATATGCTTGGCATAGAAGGTTTGGAAAAGCACGTACCTATATTCAATCGAAAGTGGCTTAAAAACAATATCCTCACTGCCTTACCACACCTGGAATCCTGCCTTCAACAAAATCGGAGGAAGTCAGCTGTGCTCTATTCCCCAGAGGTATGCAAGGAAAGCATGGTTTATTCTGCAATGGAAAGTCATGGTGATGAAGAGGACAATATGCAGACAATCTACAGAGCAGCACAGATGATAAGGAAAAGTATTGGAAACTTTACTAATGTAGCCAAGGGTACAAACACTATACAGGTCATCAGTGTCATCCAGGACGTTCCTGCTGAACTGTATAGCGCGATCCGCTGGATCATGACAGGACCTGTTGAAAGCCTGGAAACTGAAAAAAAACTAAGGTTGTTGACAGAGCAGCACTCACGGTGAGCCAAAACATCATGTACATATTCAAATCTAACAGACAGGTCACCTACAAACCAAGAAGAGAATCAGCAACATTCAAGTCACCCCATGCACGACAAAACCCACAGGTCCTGGGACTGGCTCTGACTGTTCATCATGACACTCGCAACAAGAGGCTGATGGATCTTCTAAGCGCACATGAGTACTGTATTCCATATGGGCATACCCTACTAATGGAAACAACTCTGGCCAATGCTGTTGTAGAAAACACCCGAGAGTTCCAAGGTCTGTATGTACCACCATTCTTGAAGAAGGGTGCCTTTGCGTTCTTCGCAGTAGATAACACAGACTTTTCAGAGGACACTGCAGATGGGAAAGGTACCACCCATGGAACGATTACTGCTGTGTACCAGAAGGCAGATGTTCCTGGATAACCAATTGCACCACCTTTGAAGTTAGTCGATGCCCAGAGTCTGTCTGTCACTCCATACCATGTAGATATGCTGCACTGTGACAAACCACAACCACAGCTTGCCAAGAGAACAGACCATTTTGTCACCAGCAATCAAATCTCTGGATCCCACGAGCTGACACAACTAGGATGGATTGTTGCTACTGCTTTATCCAGAATGGAAGCAGGGGAAGCCTCGAGTAATATTCCTGACTGGGCAGGATACAGCTCACTAACGTCTGAAAGCAAGCCACTGACCCAGGTCGGAGCCCTACCACTACTCCCAGAGGTGGCACATGAGTGGTCAACCCTGCTCACCGTGATCATGCAAGCAAGTCAACTGAGAAAGCTGGCTGTTGGTGAAGAGCACCCCACTGTCATTTCATTTGACATGGCTCTTTATGAGAAGGTGGTCCAACTGCTAGATGCAAGACTTGATCTGAAGCGCACAGTTGTCCCACGACTGGGAGAGCTACATGTTGTCATGGCTGCCCTTCGCGCTCTTGGTGCCTCCATGGAAAACTCCGGTATCGATGATGCCTGGATCGAAGCTGATGTCTATGGGTCTGCAACAACAAGGCAAATCCTGAATTGTACCCATTTAGCGTGCTCTTCGTGCCCACACCTATTCATATGTAGCTCTGTATGAAATGGCACTAGAGGAGTTCTTCAAGGATAACCCACAACTGAAAGAGGTCTGTCTGAAGTCAACAAGGGAAGTTGAAACTGCATGTACTGAGAGGAGCAAGTACGCAAAATCTGAATCTGTGAAACAAGCAAACGCCACCCTACTTGAGGTCTTGACCACTGCTGATATCATGAGCGTTTTCCAACAATGGGAGAAACAAAGATCCAAGAATGCAATGTTTAAGGCAACAATGAATTATCTGCATCGGGTAGAAGCAATCCTGTTATTTGTGACTGCAACCCGGAATGCGGACCTGGAGCTTCATCTCCAAGCCGGAGAGCAGCTGAGCAAGCTTTTCTTTGCCTTTGACAGGATCAAATATAAGCGACTCTGGCCCAGATATATCACAGATATGCATGATCTGAGGACCAAGCACCCTGAAACCTGGAAAGAGCTAAAAACAGGCAATATTGCAGTTACGAAGAATGACATCCCCTTTGTATCTATCGGGGCTGACCATGCATGTGAGCATCTGAACAAGATGATGAAAATTCAGTCTGGACTAGTCGGCATCTCGAACAATGCCAATGCTAGACAGCGGTTTTCATGGTCACTCCAGAACTCTCCCGTATTGTAAAAGAGTTCAAGGGTCAGTTTGACGTGGAATCAGACAAAATCAAAGAGCATCATGACCTTGGGCGAAGTGCTGTCAAGAAACAACATGATGTCATTGACAATATGAAGGCTGCCATTCTGAAACATGGAAACCCATTTGCTACAAAAGGTGACAGGCTGCACAAAGTGATCACACATGCTTATATCCCTGATGAGTATGTGCCAACAATCTTGAATGCGGATGTGACTGGTCAAAAGCTGTATGAAGACTATGTGTCAGAGCGAATAAATGGAGATGTCAGCCTATGGGCACCAGTAAAGAAGGTGAACAACAAGATGTTCATGTCTGCAAACAAGAAAACCACAGTACAACTCCGAGATAAGAATGTAGATCTAAAGGAGACCAAGGCCTTGTATGGCAGACTGATGGTCCTGGCCAGGTCCAACAGAGACATCGACCAGAAAGAGGCCATTGGGAACCACGAATTCACTCTGACACCAAGAGCCCTTTTTGCTCCAGATGGTACAATCCTGCCATGCCTGGACAAATCGAAATTGATCCACCTCCTCAACAAATTGGCAACAGCAGAAAATACACAGGAAGGTCAGCAGCCAGAAGATGGGATAGAAACCACACCAGATGCTCCAAGTCGTAATATAGCCCTGGTAGATGGAATGGTTCTTCTGCAGAAGATGGCTAAGAAACCAGCAACCATAGTGACAGTCAAACATCTCAGTGAATGTTTCAACGACAGACTGATGTCCATGACACGAGATTATGATGAAATCATCCATTTGTTTGACACATACAGGGATGATTCTCTGAAGAGTGCTACCAAGGACAAAAGAAGGCAAGGAAGGACACCAATCCAGTATCAGGTCAGAGATGACACAAACATAAAAAATATCCCAATGAGCAGGTTCCTTTCACATGACAAGACGAAGGCTGACCTGACCAACTATCTTGCTGCAAAGACTTTAGAGTACAACAGTACATCACACAAACTGGTCATCACCTCTTCTTCAGGACATACCAAGAGCAACGAACACTTGATTTTCGAGGACAATAATCATGAAGAAGCAGACACGCTTTTGATCTACCATGCTGTCCTGGCATCCCAGCGAAACCCATCGGATTCTCAGATGACTCTCTTCTCCCCAGACACAGATGTCCTAGTATTAGTCATAGCAAACTATGACCTCATGGTGAAAAATACGTCCATTTCCATGGCCTCAGGGGATATGGGGATACAGACAATATGGAAAGCCATAGGGGCAGAAAGAGCACAGGCATTGCCGGCCTTCCATGCATTAACTGGAGCTGACAACACTGGAAGATTCTCTGGTATAGGCAAAGGAACCTGGCTGCAAGTCTACATGAAGGCAGATAGAGATGTAATCAGTTGTCTGCACATGCTTTCAACCGAGGAACAAGTGACCGAAAGTATGTATGTTGGCCACTGTGGCCAGCTTCATCTGTGCAGCATACTCCCCCAAAGGCATCTACATCAAAACCATCTCCGAACTGCGGTGGCATCTCTTCTGCAAGCATATGGCAAAAAGTGACAGGCTACCTCCTACCCTTGGAGCTCTGAGACAACATGTCCTGAGAGTCCATATCCAAGCCAGAGTGTGGGGACAGGCCACTATTGCTCTGCAGGATCCCCAGTTGGATCCCTTGCAGAATGGCTACTACATTGAGTCTGATGGCCAGCTGAAACCTACAATGACAGAGGACCTTCCAGCTCCAAAGGCAATCCTTGAGATGGTTAGCTGTCAATGTTCAAAAGACTGTTATTCTGGCAGATGTTCGTGCCGAAGAAATAACTTATCCTGCACCGATCTTTGCCAGTGTGGCAGTGAGTGTCAGAATGATGCGGACACACAGGAGTATGAAACTTTTGCTGACGATGATGGTGACGACATATACAAAGTGTAGGTAACTGTAACTTATGGAACATTCATATGTCTGCTCACTTATAACTTGTAACTTGTATAACTTGTAACTTGTAAAACATTCAATAAAATGGAACATTTATGTCAAATCGATTTAGGGTTGAATCTAGCTTATTTATTTACATACTATTGGATTCCCTGGCCTTGAAAATGGTGGTTTAGGTGTCAAAATAAAAGCTCTAGGTTATTTAGAAGCTGAGATATTGACGAAAACAGTTTTCACGGCGGCCATTTTGAAAAATCCAAGATGGCCGCCACATATGATTCGATGCAAATGGAAACATTGGTTTTCTGATTGCTTATATTATAAGGTTTCCAAAAATGTATAGATTTCATACTCTCCACGAAATTCCAGCGAAATTATATAGTGAACCTGACTATTGTTGCACACATCCTTTTGCACATAATTAACATTTTTTGGCCTGGGAGTTAAAATACTTTTTGCTCAAAATTATCCTAATATTAAAATAAGCATGGGTTATAGCTAAAACTTTTTGGCAATGTTTATAAATAGTTTAACGTGATTTTCTACAAAAATGAGAACGATTAAAAAAGTAGTAAAGTAAAAGGTTAAACTTAACCAAAAATAGCTGTATCGAGTTATACAATAAATATAGGTCTAATAACTTAGGAGTTATTATCCATCGAAGAAATTATTCAAATCGGTTAAAAATTGATAAAATGATTGAAAATATATAAATATTTTGAAGTAAAAATAAAATTAAAAATATTTATTTATTTATTTAAATGTATCTATATATACTAATATGACATCACCAATGTAAAATTGGTTGAAAATCACGATTCCGTTGACAGAATTAAGAAATAATTTATTGTTTTCTCTACAGGTAAATCCTGTAAAAAAATCGTAGCAAGTAACAATTATGATAAGCACGCGAATATATGATTTTATAGATTAATTGTAGAGTAATGATTAATAATATTTTTAATCCATAAATAAATCAAAAATATTATTTGACAAAAGTATTACAAAAGTATTATAATTATAATTTAGAATTTTTCTACATCTGATTCACATCCATATCATAATTGTTACTAGTTATGTTTTTTTTCCATAGAGAAATAATACTGATTAATTTATATTTAACATATCCGTCCCAGGCGAGTGTCCCCAACTTTATCACATCGTTGAAATATTTTATCATCATTAAAACATTATTAAATGATTTTAATCTATTAACTACTAACTGCTTTTAACTACTTTTAAAAAATGTAAAATCAATGGTATAGTTAAGAAATAATACTGAATATGTTGCATTATCAATGAATTTACATTTTCATTATGAGTAGTATGGAAGGAGCGAATGTGAACCATTATGTGATTGACGGATATTTTTGTCATATATCAAGGATCGCGCATGTTGAATTTTGGTGTATTTTTAATTTTTAAATATAACCGGACTTCCTCATATTAACAGTTATAACGGCGATAGTTTTTTCTTTACTGAGAAAGCGTAATATAAGAGTAATTTAAAGCTTATGTATACACATTAAAAAAATAACTTTATTAAAGAAGTAAAAAAATGTAACCTTTATAAATAATATAAAAAAGCAATTGTAACTATTTTATAGGCACAATGTACAATTTTATTATACATAGTGAAACATAAAATGTAAAATCGTGGACCCTATTCCCCCTCAGTACATAAATAATTATTGTACAGTACCAAAAAATATGCATTATGTAAATGTACGTTGAATAACCAAAAACTTACTTGGCAATGTCGAATGAAATTCTTTACATGTACTTTTAGATGATGAATTTGGTTTTATACAGATCGTGTAGTTTTGACAAGGTTCTCCTGGTATTGCAAACGCATACCACGTGGGTAGCTTCAGATTCCGATTGTTGGGTTTCACCATATGCGGAGCAAATTTTAGTCGTTTGTTTATCCTGATTCCGTTCAGTTTTAAAATGTTCTCTAACTTATTTGCAGGGCTTTTCTATATGCACAAAATTATTAAATTAAATTATTGGTTCAAGTTGATTAATTGGCAAAATTAAATTCATTTTCTTAAATATTTTACTAGTTATATGTCAAAAAGAAAAAAGATTTCCAAAAAAGAGTTTTTGGAAGAAATCACCATAGTATAATTAAATATGGAATCTATATATGAGTATAACAATTTCGTCATCACATTAGTTATAGAATGGTTTTATATATAAAGAGTGTGGATTATTAAAAGTAGATAGTACATAGGTAGAAAATCTCTCCTTATTTTTTTCTTCATGAAACCTTTTATAAAAATATTATTTTGGAGCCTAAACGAGTCGCTTAATGAGTTTAATGGGTGGTAGCTCATTTAGTCTGGTGATATAGTCTGATATAGTCTATACGTTACCTACCCCGAGGTAGCTTACCTCTGGCTTATCTCTGCTTCCATTCGGTCGCTCCAGGGTGGTGCACATTTGGGTATGAACACTAATCGAAAGCTACCTAAGGGTGAATTACCCTAAGGGTGACTAGTTTGGTTGTATTGTTAGGTATTAACTACGTAACTGGCTGTTACATTTTAGTAACCTGCGAATTAAAAGTGTTATTAAAAGTAATCAATTTATAAACCACAGTTATGTCAGGTTTATTGCTGCCAAGGTGGCCGGACTACCTGTAAAACATCGAAGAGAAATCATACATACACTGAAATCTGCGCAATAGAGCATATCATAAAAAAGATTTTGATTACATTGGTTTATTGGAAAAATCACGATTTAATAAAGCATCTGTAATTGCCCTTGCATAACAAGATCGAAAGTCGACAGAAGAATAGATGGTCTTAAAATGCTCATGTGGTCGTCTTTTTTCTTTAAGATTTTTTCCCTTTAAACTTATACTAATTTACTACTTTTGACCATGCATAGACGGACCTAACATTTTGCTTATTGGAGGGTGCAACTACTTTTAACGCCTGGACCCAAATTATTGAATGCAAAAATAAGCGCACTTTTTTTCAAATCTTTGCAATAGTTACTATGAAAAAGTAAACACAGAAGCAGATATTATGTAGCCAAATAATCAATTAATTAATTTCATCTTGAAAAGGATCTACTTATGACATCGAAACGTCGATTCAAATTATATATTTTTTTATTAATTGTTTTTGTGGGTTTTCACATAGTATGTAGTAGACACGGTTTCTGGACTATCTCAGTTTTATCCATATACTAAATAAATATATAATTTTTTAAACTAAGTAAAATATAATATCCTCCCGGAACAAAATAGGCACGAATGATAATTTCATTCACCCAATTTACATTTTCAGGATGACTCGAGCATCTTAGCTATGTCTAATTTTTTCATTCTTCAATAATGTTGAATTTACTTTTTCTTCTAAAAACGGGATAAAGGTAAAATTTCTCATAAATTTCGTTTCTCTGTATTTGAAAAAAAAAATGTTGTGGGACATATTATTGAAAACAATTATAATAAATATTAAAAAAACATATTAAATTACTATTATCAGGATCTGTTATAAAGAAACAAACTATTCGATTTTGTTTTCCTGCAGAAACGTAAGATCATAAAATTAGACAACAGCTGATGGTTCCCAAAAACTATTCAGCGTTGTTATGTTGAATTAGTTACTAATCAAAAAGTGTAGGCCAGCTTTAGCTACGTTTATCTCTATTTTTTAGTAAAACTGTTCAACGCAATTTAACAGGGGAGCCATAATGCCTGATTGGCGTGACGTTTTGGTTTAATTATTATTTTACTTTGACATTATTTCCTGATAAATTTGTTCAACATAACCAACCAAATTGTCACATAATTATAACTTGTGTTAACTCATTGTGTAAACTATATATTTTGTGTATTTAATGTGATATAATTTAATTTCTTTAATATATTTTATTTTATTAAACTTTTTTTAAATTAAATGTTTACCAATTAATAAATTCGGATAATTATTCACCAACTTTCTCTTTTTCTGTTGTATTAACAATATAGGATAAAAAGCAATGTTTTTGCGGAATAATGAAATGTTTGATTAATTATTTTGTAAATAAGGTATGCTGTTTTTGTTATCCATTTAAAAATATTCTTGATTAGCATATTTGTTACTCAAAGAATAATATTTTGTAAGAGCTTGTTTATTTGAATTCAGTTACAGATGTTCAACATTTATAGTACTCATCTAAGTTTTAATAATAACATAATAATATAAGTGATACCCCAAAGAGAGTTTTAATTATTGTATATTACAAATAGTATATCAGTTCGATTTCTAAAATAATTGTGAACGTACCACTAGCGTTCCATTAGAATTAACCAATGCCACTTTAATATGATCAGAGTCATGTTCGTATACGTTGACAAACGAATAAAATGTCGATAGATGTTGACACTTTTTCATGGGGAATTGGAAGCTGATATTCAGGAAGATTAAGTAATTAGTTTTGAAAGATGGAGACGAAGTCACTGAGAATGAATATAATTTGTTAACTAAAAAATAGAAATACAAACGTAATAGTAGAACAGTTAAATATTAGTTAAAAATTATGTGTAAATTAGTATTATAATGCTAAATTAGACGTACACTAAATAAAATAAAGTAAAAAAATTAAAAAATTAAGGAAAACACTTAGATGCTGCTAATTTTTTTTTAAATTCACAATATTCGTGGGTGATCACCTAATAATATATATTATAAAAGTATCAAATTAGTTAGTTTTTTGTATTAATAAGGCGGATTATAAGTGTAGTGGTTTTTGTTCAATTTCATAAAACAAAATTGAAATATATAAATAAATAAATAAAAACTATGAAATTACTTTTATATTTAACTAAACGGCGAACTATAAATTATAATACGAAAATTGAATTGATATATTTTTTAGCTAAAAAATGTTCACACACCTATTGTATATCAAATATTTCATTCGTTACCAGCTAGCTATATGTGGACATTTATAAAGATATTGTTATGCATGAATTGATCAAGTGTTCTACATAATACTAATATTAAAGTATTTTTAAGATCTATATACATACACATAAAAAAACTGAAATAAAATGAAGCGAAATATTGCACTTCATTTTCATTATACATACTCTATTAGAAAAAAAGTATTTATTCTGTCCAAATAAGGGTATCCTGGCGTGTACCCCTTAACGGTATTTATTAATACATCCATTTGTGATTGGTATGATTGATGCTTTAAGGGATAAATACTTTTAAAGGATATAATTTAGATACATTTCTTTATTGTATATCTTTCAGATGTACGAAATGGGGATATTTTTTGCAAAAATTATTGCAATTATTTGCGAATAACGTCAATATATCAGAGGCAATACAAATTTACTGGAAAATGGATGCTTTCGGCTCAAATGATGAACAAAGAGGCTATAATACTATTGAATAAAGCTTTTGAATAGTTGCCATATTATCTATTGTACCTTGCAAAAGGCGTAAAATTTAATATATTGACCGCAGCAATTGCAATATCAACATTTCGGTTTGATAAATGTGAGGAAAACAAATGTATGCACAGTATTTCAAGATTCTGCAATAATTACTCGGTGATGACAATATTTTCTTTCATACGTCTGTCATCAAACTTGTTCCATTCATAATGAACAATAGCCCTGAACCAGACGCACTATTTAAAATCAACTAATGCAACTGCGGTATGCAATACAGTGAAATGTAGCTGCAAAATACATATGCTTCACTAATCCACGGAACTGTTAAGAATGAACATCCTTTGAAAAATCGTCGAATATTGGCCAAAAGCATTGTAAGCAGGATCATTTTATATATTTTGTTAATTTTGCTTAATTTTAAACAATTGTTGGTGTAAGTATATGTTCTATATTTGTTCTATATATGTTCTAATTGTTCTATAAGTATATGATAGTATACTATATGATTAGTATAATTCTACAGAAAACTAGAATATTTTTAAAACAATTTTATTGTGGTTTTAAAAAAACAAAAACCTATTAACCTATTTTACACCTTTTTTCTATCAGAGTAGTAAAATAGTAAAGTTTTGAATCCCCATTTACTTCAGTACATTAGTAAAGAAAAAAACTTACTTTGTAGCTTTGATTGAAACTCTTTACAGAGAATCATGGTTTTGGGTGTGTAATCTGATTTGACGCATAACGTATAGTTTTGACAATGTTTTCCTGGTATTATAAGCGTAAGCCACTCGGCGGGAAACTGTGGTTTTTGACTGCTTAGTTTCACAATATGTGGAAAATATTTTAATGGAATTAGTTTCATCAACGTTCCATTCAAAATATTCTTCAGATTATTCGAATGCTTTTCCTATTTGCACAATAGAAAGCAAAATAAAGCACAAAAGAACATATCAAAAATGTGTTGCAAAAATATAGAAAAAGATCCACTAAATAAATTATAACGAAATTAAATTATGTATTTTCTTCTAGTTTTATATCGAATGGAAAATATTTCCGAATGAGATATTTGGAAGTAATCATCACAGTATAATTGTATTCGAAACAATTGCATGTATTGTATGTAATAATAGATAATTTTTTCACTATTTATGTTTACATACAGGAAATAAAGCCCTTTATTTATTTATTTATTTATTTATTTATTCGTTTTTGAATTTATTTTTATACGGATTATTAACAATAGCGAAATAGCGTAACTTAGCGATATGACGGATTACATTTTTTAATTTTAATTTTATTTAAAAATTCTCTTAATCAGAGTATTTTCGATTATGAAATACTCGCTTATTTAAGGTTTATGCATGGTGGCTTTAATAATGTTTGATAATAAAGTGCTCTTATTGCATAAGGTTTAGCAAGAACGATTGAAGTAGAGCGTTGGTTCTAATATAGCCTTTTAAAAATATTTTATGGTATGTTAGATAAGATTTCGAGTTTATGAAATGACTACTACACATACCAAAGTTAATGCATTAAATTCCACTTGTAGTTAAACATTTATGGAAAGTAGTCATGGTAACTTAATTATATCATAGCACTCAAGAGCAACAATTAGAACTTATAAATCAAAAAATTAATATTAAATAAAATTGTAACGTTTGAAACATTTGCATAATTTAGTAATTATTTTGTAATAATTCTTTAATATTTAAAATTCTTTAATTTTTTAATATTATTTATAACTTATAATTTATATTTTTTAACTATTACTTATTGTCTAATAATAATTATATATGATTTATTATACATTATATATTATTTATTACCTATTATTTATTTTTCATTTATTAAATATTTTTTATTTTTTATTTATTAAATATTTTTTATTTATTAAATATTTTTTATTTATTAATTTTTTTAATTTATTAAATATTTGTTATTTATAAAATATTTTTTATTTATTAAATATTTTTTATTTATTAAATATTTTTTATTTATTAAATTTTTTTATTTATTATATATATATATATATATATATATATTTTTTTTTTTTTAATTTATTAAATATTTTTTATTTATTAAATATTTTTCATTTATTAAATATTTTTTATTTATTAATTTTTTTTTATTTATTAAAAAAAATTATTTTGTATTTATTGTTAATTATTAATTATTTTGTATTTATTGTTAATATTAGTTATTTTTTATTTAATAATATTTTTTATTTTATGATAGTTATACTTTTATGATATTTATGATTTTATGATATTTACTATTTTATTATAGTTATTATTTAATAGTATTTATTATTTATGATTTAATAGTATTTATTATTTATGATTTAATAGTATTTATTATTTAAATATAAAATATACTTAATTTTGTATTATCTTATAAATTTGTTAGCGACCTACAGACTTAAAGTTTCTACACTGTTTCTAATGATACTAAAACTGCACTAACCCTTCGTACGTACGTGGAGTGGTTCCATACTATAAAACGTATAACCCTGATTTTTTTACTCAGTGGCTAAAATACTTTTATCTAACTAAAAAATATAACAGAAATTATTTCGAATATTTTTACATACTAGAAAAAATGGTTATTATTGATCCATTTTATAACCCCCCTAAAACTTGCAACATTAATAGAAAAATAAGTTTATCGTAAATTATATCCATTTAACTTAATTATTAAAATTATTTATTAAAATAAACGGCAATTTATAATAATACTCTAATAAGATTTATACTGCTTATAGCGTATTTGTATTAGTAGTACAATTATAAAAATATATCAACAAATATTAATCTTGTGATCTGGAATCAGATGCAAAAAGAATCAAGTCAATTGGCTGCATTAAACAAAAGTTATAGCATTTATTGGTGAATATATAGCATATACTGGTTATTTGCCTACAGTTTTCCTAACATGAGTTTATGACGTAATCAGGTCATAAAAATTATACCAATCCATAAATGTTTTTGAAAATTAAAATCACTCGACAAGTTTATAGGAGGTATCTGTATACCAAATTTCAGCTTAATCGGATGATAGTAAGTTTGGTTTTTCAAGGGGGGTTAAACACCCCCCCCCCTCTCCACGTAGCAAACCCTACAAAGTATGTCTACGTACGAAGGGTTTATTTACATACATGTATATAAACGGTCTAGGAATACCTATAACTATATACCATAGAATCCATCTAGGTACAGTGGCTTATGTAGAGGGGGGGTAATTTGGGTGCTCAAGCACCCCTATTTTATCATGTTTATTGCACCCCTATAGATGGAAATGATGTATATGTAGATAGTAGATATACATGCCATTTTTTAGTCTGATTATCATGTTAAGCGAATACAAATTTCGTACTTACTGCTGCGTTATTCGAATAAATGGTTAAAAAGTAGATGCATTATTTAAAAAAATTTTTTTTAATTATTTTGTCTAAATTAGCGCACCCTATCAGATTCAGCACCCCTTTTCATGAAATTCTGGATACGCCTCTGAGGTACACTATATCAACATTATTATATACGTGTCATCCCACACTAAAGTTGACATGCTGCTTGTTAGTATCAAATATGTATCACTGGAATGAAATTACTTGTAAACATTGATTCTATAGCCCCTAATTCATGTAAGTCCAATTACAAATAATATTACAAACATTGATACATAACTAACTGGAACTAAAAGACGTAACAATACAATACAATGTCCTTGAAATTTCAAGAATGTATAATATATCATCGCTAAATGAGACTTTATAAAAGTACAGCGTATACTTAAAAGAGGACACATTGAATAATGGACGAACAAACTCTCCAACAAAAACGTTTCATTCAAATTAACCAACGAATATGTTTTATGAAGTTTTACTGATTTCAAAATTTCCAACAAGGACCCATCCCATCCCGGAAAAATAGAGGCTGCCCGGTGGTAAAAGTGAACTAGAATGAAGCTTGACATATTGTGGATAAGTCGAGAATAGGATGATGATTAATATGTGTTAATTTCAGTCCAAACTGTTCAATTTTAATGTTTGGCAATACTAGAAGAATATATTTAAACTTTGAAAAAGTAACACTTCTTAAAGTCAAATACGTCGAACTCGAATAAGGCTCGAATAAGTGGATCTTAATTCGAGGTTGAAGATTGTCAGGGCGTATTTGTATAAGTAGGTCAAGGTTATAAATGCCATAAAAGTTCGTTTAATTTTAATTTAATTTTCAAATTTAATGTATATATTTTTTGTTTTGTATCTAAATATAATAAATAATTTTTGTATTTAATTTTTTTTAATAAAACCTTTGAAATTACTAGTATCCGCGTAGTTATTGCTTAAAACAATAGATCTATAAATCAAGCTGCCGATAATCTCTTTAAATTTATATTTTGATAAGAATTGTGATTCCCCAGAGAGATTGATAACCACCTCTGGTGATGGTATTTCTGGTAAATATAATTCTTATTACATTTTTGGATTACAATGATTTCTTTTCTAATATTTAAGATATAATGGGTTGGGGTTTATTTTAACGATTTACTTCAAAATATAAATTTCTAATAATGTGTTACATTTTTTGGTAAACTTAATTGAATAAAAACAACTTTATTAATACAATGGTCATTAAACCATTGATGTTATGCTGACCCATTATTTAATATTTTTATTGTTTATTAAATAAGTGAGAGTTTATTAATATAATTATAAATATATTGAAGGTACATGCGATCAAATGAGTGGGTGGGGGCTCAGGTCAATATTTTTTTCTATTTATAATATTTTGTTATGATAACCTCAAGGACAAGGTCAAGGATTGATAGGCTGTAACACTGAACTGAGGTATATAAAATGTTAGTAGTATAGAAGGAAGAGGTCTACGTCACCCCCCCCC
>JAUZND010085776.1:0-15620 GCA_034780555.1 Coelogynopora nodosa | reverse complement strand
CCCCAAGAAAATGCATCAAGAATAACACCATTTTTTCTGGTTTGTAAAAATATTCGAAATTATTTCTTTTATATTTTTTAGTTAGATAAAAGTATTTTAGCCACCGAGTAAAACAATCAGGGTCATAAGTTTTATAGTTCAATCAAAAACTTAATTTATTTGAAGAAAAAATTGGCATACCCCCCTCCCTCCACGTACGAAGGGTTAAGCTGTAATCGATAGATAATTGAGTTCCGTCAATGGTAATGTCAATGAAAGGAGAACTGACAAAAGTGAACAAAACATTTACGAATTGAAACGATTTAGCGACGGTAACAAAGAAGTATGTAGGCCACCTTATTAACACAGGCGGCGTCCTCAGCCCCGCAATTGGTGTAGCTGAAGCCGTGCAGGAAGAGAATCAGCGGCGACTGTCGCGGCAGGAACACGACCGACTCGATCTCATCGTTGGTCGATCCATAGGGCCCCAGCTCCCGCGGTGCACTGGTCCGGAAGGTGACGGAGTAGATCATCCAGCCGTGCGACATTCTCAGCCCGATGATGCGCTCGTTGTCCGCCAGCTCGAGTGTCTCTCGCTCCAGCACGCCCAAAGGGTCTTTCACCCCCGTGTGGGTCCCTATTAGCCCCGTTGTGCGGTTCTTGTAGGTGACGTCGAAGCCTGGAGATAGATCCGGGGGGCGAGGAATACATGCCATCTTGTTAGCCGTACTCTTGGCTTTAGTGAACTGATATTGCGCTGCCATATTGGGTATTATATCACATTGTTGGTTATAAGCTATTCAGTTATGATATTATCTATAAATACTCCGCCAAAAAGAAACCTTTCCTTAATATGGTGTAGAAAGGTTCGCTTAATACTAATTTCTAAGATCTTGAAAATGTAGTAGAAGTAAACAGATATAAAATACTGTTTTTAGCCATGACTCATAAATCTATTTATAAGTGTGGTCGAATCGACTCTTCCTATACTACTAAAATACTGCTGATCATTTATGAGTAAATTTATGAATCGAAAAAACCAATATCTCTATTCTGAACAATTATTAGACACAAATCTGAATTATGGTTTTACTCTTCTAAAAAGCATGTTTAATTCCATAATCTACCCCATCATCATTTTCACATCAATTGCACCATTATTATTTAGTTTTAATTATCCCAATCCATTTATATTTACACTTTGTCAAGCGCTAGAGAAATAGACAGAAAACTGATGATAATGTGATCATGACAAATGACAGCAGAAACGGACCTGCAACGACCCTTCGGTGCTCCCAATGCGGGTAGACGTAAACGGTGATGCTCTTGATGAACCATTGATCCGGCGGAAAGGCGGTCGATGAACTCACACGACTCCTGACAAGGGGGGGGGGGGTTGTGGCATCACCTATCTCTAGCATGGTGGTTCAGCAATATAATGTATTTGCCATGTATACTCAGCAAATGACAACTGCGGGACTTCAATTGTCATCATTATAATCGTTTATTAACGTTAATCACATTTTTTATCGTATATTATTATACTACTTATTTAAATAAGCTATAAGTAGTATAAACGCTCTTTGCGTATTACTTAAAATTTATAATTATTTTAATAATTCATTTTATTATTCAAGTTAAATATATATATATATTTTACGATAAACATATTTTTTCTATTAATATTGCAAGTTTTAGCTCAACAGTCAATGTATCTCCGGGTATATAGTGATGTCGTAAATGTTCAAGGCTAGGAGTCGAAATTATATTTATACATATATTGTGTATATATATGTATAATGCATGCAGACATAGGTTATAAATTCCTGTAAAATGTGTAGAAATAATAATATGCCTATTATGAATAGACATTATTTATAGCTACAAAATGTAGCTAATGGCCGGTTGAGGGTTTATCATGTGTTCAGTACTTTGAAATACAAACGCATCAAAAATATATTTTAGTAAAATAAGCCCTCAACTAAGTTAGGAATCGTCCCAAAATTTATTTATTGTTACCCCTTTAGAAAAATAGTTATTTAACTTTGAATTTGGAAAAGCTACAAAATGTAGCTAATGGCCGGATAAGGGTTAAGAAAAATCATAAGTATAGAATTTTGAAAGCCATGTTATCCGTCATTTTAAATAAAATAGGCTTTTTGACAAATAATTAAAAAGGAAACAGACGAATTTGTAATCGGTGGTGCTAAATAAATATATAACTCTAAACAGATGTGTCACTAACCTTATTTTTTAAATTTGTATGACTATAATACAAAACTATTATTGCATACAGTTTAATTGTATAAACTATAAAATGAAAATCATGAGTCGAACAAGTCCATGTTTACTTTATTATTCTAGACTTTATGCCACAATGACTACATGTTTCTCGGTGTGATACAGTTCAATTCTTTCATTACTAAATTAAGTAAACTTCCTCATTTAGCAGCAACAATAGAAGATATCGCCATCTTGATCTATAATGGGGCCTTCGTAAAAAAATCAAACATGACAACAAGCAAGCTTGATTATTAGTTATTTAAATCGGAGTGAAATACTGGAGAAAAAAAGTTTCCAAAAAAACACATAATTAGTCGATTTAAAAAAATATTTCTAACATTTTGATCCCAAGACTATTTATTCTCAATATTAGTATTCTCAAAGGTGATTTTCACACTAAATTAAAATGTGCAGACCATTTTATTTGGCTGGCACGTCAACAGTTCAATAATTCTTACTGCCAATGATAATCGAATTCCCAGTGATTTCCGAATACGCGAGTCAAGGAGTAGACTTCCTTGTGTGGAACTGAAAGAATAGAAAGCATTGCATGCATCAGTTTCAATATGGAAGCAAAGTAATCAATAATATCATTGTTTAAATATGTAGTTCGCCTACATTCGCATGAAATGAATGTTTCATTTATGCTTCTCGGGCAATATTAGCGAATTTGGATTATGAAATTGACCCTTATTACGTATTCAAATCATGTTCTCTTTCATCTCTCTCTTTGGTATTCAGCGAATTCTAATACGTTCTCTTTAGTCTGGTAAAAAGGTAATAACAATCAGAAAAAAAAAATTCACATAAGAAAAATCGAATATCCTATAGCCAAACCAGAACATTTTACTTGACTTATTCTTCAAATGAACAACACCAAAACTGATGAACTACATCTCAAAAGAAAAATCTAAAGAGAGCAGGGCGATCCACTTGTCCGGACTATTGTAATAAAATGAAAACTAAATATTCTTCGGACAAAAACACAGAATAATGTTTAAAATCACCGTCTTTCGACTTACGGTTACCAAACTGCTACCTATACTACTAACTAAATTATATTCTTTTTGAGAGCCCAGTACAGCTGTTTCGAACTTATTAGTTCTCATCAGCTAGGCACACCCAACACTTAAACTTTGCAGTAGGCCGATGGCATATGAATACCAGAGGAAATTTGCGGAGTTTTTGCGAAAATTTGCGGAGTTTTTGGGGGGATTTGCGGAATTTTTTGGGGAAATTTGCGGAGTTTTTGGGGAAATTTGCGGAGTTTTTTGGGGAAATTTGCGGAGTATTTGCGGAAATTTGCGGAGTAAAATCGTAAATTTGCGGAATCGTGAAGAACCCAGCCAGCAGCCTCACCCGCGAAGATCTTGTCCTTCGTCAGGTCCTCAGCCATCATTCGGGCCACCTCCTCCTCCCTCCCAGCAGCCTCCTTCCGCCAGCCAATCAGCGCTCTCTCCAGAGCCCCCGCATAGGCCTGGTCCACGAGGGGGTAGGACCGGTTCTTGCGCACCACCAGTCGTGGGTCCCGCAACAACTGGGTCAACTCCTGCGCGGTCAGCCCGTTCAACAGGCCCTAGAGTGGTCGGAGAGTAGGGTTGATCACTACTTGTATTAATAACACACAGTCATCCTTCTATAAATAATAAACACATTTCTTCTGGAATTAATGATTTATAATAATTTATATGACTTATAAACTTGCCCTTTGCAAAGGTTGACTTGAAAGAAAAGAAGAATTTGACATATAAAAATAGTAATATAAATAATAAATGATTCGATGTAGGATGATTATTCGATACTCACACTTGTTATATTTTAAACTTTTTACTACATGAGTAGTATAGGAAGGGTCAATTTGGCTCCCTCACTTGACCTTTGGCCATAACCCATTAAAAAATAATAACATAATACATATGTAAGATTCTCAAATATGTGGGTCCATACCCACCAAATGTTTTTTTTGTTGTTTACGATCCAGATCATTACGGATCATATGTGCGTCAATATTTTTCATTAGGTATATCTTTTTAGGGTAGTAATCTATGGCAACCAAACTTAGTATGAGAACTCACAAATATAATAACAATATTTTATACTCCTTACAATTATTTTTAAGTTGTACATAAGTTAAACAATTTTAACTAGTGTATAATTTAAGTATAATCTTATCATTTAAACATAATTATATTTTGTTTTTAGATCATCTTTTAAATTTTGGACGAAAAATGATGTAATTCGTGACGTTCATTTTTGTTTTTAGCCTATAACTTTTGATGCTTACAACTAATGGCAACTAAACTTCGGATTATGACTCACCAACATAAGCCAAATCGTTTATACTACTTAATGTTTTTGTAAGAAGTAGCATTTTTTTATTTATAGTAAAATAAAATTTAGAATGGCTATGAGTCAGTGCTTATTTTTTTTAATCGGTTGAAATTGGACAGAGTTGTAGACATTTTACCATTGTGATGTATTATGACCATATATTGCACGAGAATTGCAATGAGGATTCTGATTAAGTCTAGTTCACTCAGCTTGATTTTGCTACTTACAGATTGATATTCCCCGCCTCCAGTATAAATAGAGAAGCTTTTACAGATAAATTTCATTCTGCTTCCAGCTCTTGACAAGAACGGTCGTATTTGAAATAGCTTCCTTCGGATTTGGCATTTTATCATATAACTTTGTTCTTGAGATGTCTAAAATTGTGATGAATGCTGCGGACGCGACAAACAGTTTGAAGCAAGACACACGACCACATGTCAACAGCGTTCAGCAGGGCTACGCTTTGAGGCAAGAGTTGCATATTGACGATGGTGAACTGAATGACCTATTTACACTGATAAGCAGATTGCTTACAAAGACAAAGGATAAAAGCAGAAGAGAGATTTACTTACATATTGTTTGAAGGATTTGACTATATTAACATGCTAAGAAAGAACAGCAGCATGTTATCGAATCTTGAGGCATACTTCAAACAATCGGTATATTCAAATCATCCCGGCAAAGCATTATCACACCTTCTCGGAGTGCCTGAGGGGCGAAGGACTAAAATAATTGAAGATTTTGTTAATCTCAGAATACAACAAGTATAAGTGTAAATATTACTGAAATTGTTATGCCTTCTTTCCTTCTCTGTCTACTGCTCCATAATTTTGAAATAATTAGTAAATTAAATGATTAATTATTAAATATCAAATTTAGGGAATTTGTTTTAAGAATTTATAATTTGGTGGAGTTCATTTATATGACTAATCGGAATTAATTAAAAAAAATACAGAACTAATCATATAGCGTAAGAGACCATCGAACATTTAAAAAACTATTTTATTTATGAAAATAATTTTTTTGCGCAAAACAACATATTAAAATATAACATTTAAAATATTATTCAAATGGACAAAAGGACATTCTAAACATCAAAAATAAGATAAATTGTGCTTAATATCTCAGAAAGTATAACATATATTGTACATGAACAATGTTGCAGACCACAGGGTCTATAGTAAGATGCGAACATTATCAGATTACATCTATTTATTTTACTATGAAACTAACTGACTCTGCTATAGTACTAACTACGAAGTGCAAATTATTTATTAATAATTTAGAAAATAAAGATGTAATAGATCAGAAAAATAATTTACTTGTATTTTACAATTAAATATTCAGATTTGAATTTGGAAAAACATGTATATATTTTATTACTGAATAAATATACATGTAAATACAATACAGATACAAAACTACAAAAAAATGTTGCCTTATAAAATACAAAGAATGCAATGATTAATAACAAATATAGCAACGACTATTAACAAGATAAGTTCATTAAAAAAATATATCTTATATGATAAATCTATGGTTTTGAAAAGAAGGCATCCTTCATGTTTGCTGCAACTCAACTAATAACTGCGAACTTAGCTTTTCATCTGTAGCATGATATATAAATAATAAAATAATAGCAGTGATCAAGTTCACATTAGAATTTATATCAATTTAGTTCAATCTTATCCTACACGCCGATGTGTAAAAACTTTTTTCAATAAAATTGAACTATTCCTCTTTTGATTTTGTTAATTTACCTGTTCGTAACTTTCCTTCAGCAGGAACTTTCATATGTTTAAAATTCCATATTTTGAACATATTCATAACATACGGAAGTTTTCCAATTTACAGAAGGTAGTCTTTTGTACTGAAACGTTTACAAAACACAGATTAAATCCAACTAAACCACAAATAACTAGTCTACCTGGCAGGCCATCTCTGAGAACTTGAAAGTCATCATCTGCGAGCACAACTCCCCGAGACGGGACTGTCCGAGACGGCCCGCTAGTCGAAGTGTGCTCACCACGGTGGCAGTGGTGAGCTCGTTCTGCACGAAGCAGAGACACAGACGCATCAGCGCGTGCAGTTGGAGGCGGTCGGCTGCCTCAATCAGGGGCTCCTGTTGTGGCCAGCGCAGACTGTTCACCGCGCCAGAGTAGACGAACTCGAGCACGGCGTCCATGGTGACCGGGGAGATGTTATCGATTGTAATGCTGCTGTTGCCAGGGGTGATGTTGTCGCGTATGTATGCGCTGGCAACGGATAGGATGTTGGCGTGGACGTGAAAGATCTTGCCATCCACAATCAGTTCCAGGTCGGTCAGTTCAGAGGAGTGACGAGACTTGTCCAGTTTTGACATAATGTCATCTGGCACAGTCATTAATTATTATTAAACTTTTCATTTTCATTAAAATATGTTATTATATTAAAATTAAGTGAGCGGATAATTGTGTGCAAAATCTAATTATGTGATATTTTTTATTAGGAATGTTGTATTTGATTTACGATGCATGATTTATAAGTGGTGATAGCATATAGTATGTTTTAATTGGAATTTAAAATTATAAAGAATGCATAAAATAATTGATATACATAAAAAACCAAAACCACGACATCAGCATTAAACAAATAAAAATAGAAATAAAAATTAAAAACCAGAAATTATCAAAGCGACTGTTAAATGAGAAACTCAATTTTATAATAATATCTGAATGGTTTAAAGGAAAAACCAAAATTCATTACTAAACTCTAGAATTGTCAAACAAAAGGAATGAGTTATCATTACACCACAAATATTATTAATAAAAAAAAGATCAATCAAAATATAGATTTTTCTCTATGAAAAACAGGCCTGGAGTGATAAGATGGCAAGTCAAACCTGTGGACATAAAAGACAGTCTGTCAAATCAAAAAAAGCAAAAAAATAATTCGGGCGAATCATAAAGAAAAAAACGTGTAACAACTGATATTTATAATAAAAAAGGGAAGAAAAAATGCCTAAACAATGTTCTGGGACTTTGGTTACTCAGAAGCAGTTTACCGGTTTATGAGCGCACACCATCACTATTCCCATAGTTTAGCAACTAATTAATTAAGTTATAAAAAACCATGGAAGCTATAGTGGAATTGAAATAGTTTGAATTGGATTTACGAATTTAAAATTATATTATCATCACATTTTGAACTACGTAAGTATTACCAGATTTTACATATAAATTACCATTACTGGTAGTAGTCACTACAAGTCAAATAATAGCAAAAATAGAATTAATACAATTGTTAAAAATAAAATGAGGTGACCAACATACAGACCGCGCACATTTACTAACTCTATCAGATCTAGTGAGAACAAGTCGATTAGGCAAAGTGCACAAAATGGTGGTGATAATCTGTATGTTGTTTATAAATAAAACAATATTGGAAATATTTAGTGATGTAAGAAATAATTGGTCTAAAAGAACTATTATCTTTTTCTGAAATATTTAAATAATTCTTTTTTTTAATTAATTAAATTGGTATTGAAACATGTTTGACATTTATATTACAGCTTATTAAGAACAGCAAAATTAAATGTAGGAGCACCTTATAATTATATTATACAAGCTTATAATTAAGAAAAAAAATTAAAAAGCTATTATCACCATGAAGTATATATTGTTTGACTAAATTTGGGTACGATAAGATAAAATACCAACATTTTTAAATAAAAATATTTTTATTAAAACCACGAAAAACCAGTTTATCAAAGGCGAGAAAAAATCTAAAAACAAAATCATCAAAATGCATACAGATATATCCAAATCTAACAAGCTGTCTATAAAAACTGTTATCATAAATTTTATTGCAAATATTAATATCAGGAAAAGGAAAGGAAATAACATCAAAGTTAAAATCATCAACTCTATGATTGATTTTTATATTTAAAATGTTATTGAAAACTTTAAAATCAATATCTAAAAAAGTGTCATTTGTACATTATCGGATAAACTTTGTTCTAAAACCAGTTCGGATGGGTAGATGTCACTGGAAATTTAAGAAAATCCTGAACATTAGGAGTTGCTATGTCATCGATATAATGACTATTATTTGAAAGTTTAAGGGCTAAATGTGGATTAGGAGTTTAATGTTTAATAATAAAGTTGAACTTTTTCCAAAAAAGATAAAGGTGTGCAATAAGTGGACTTGCATTTCCACCCATTGGGATACCTTTAATCTGTTTATAAATAAAAGTACCAAACTGAACATAACAATTAAAAAGAATTATAAGCACCAATCATTTCAAAATTACAGTTGATTAAGAAAATTTGATATTTTTTTAATAATTGCACAATGTATAATAATCTAGAAAACTAATATTTGCTTTATGGCGTTTAACATCTTGAAAAAAAATGCAATAAGGAAAACCAAAAGAATAGTTATGCATTATAAAAAATGTTTAATAGCAGGATGTTTCATAATCATTGTCAACTGCAAAATGAAAACAATAGGCATACCATAATAATGGTTATAAAACACAGATAATATATATCGCTTGGGCACGTGCATTTTAATATATGGATAATATGTACTTGTGCAATATATCAGTATTTCTGTAGTTGAAAAGTTCCACAAAATATATATTTTTATTTTTCTAATACTTAACCAAAGTTGTATATATAATTAGTATGTCTCAAACTGGGTAATATTCCATGATTACTGATAACTTGATAAACTTTTTGTAAACACCATTGAAAAGGCTTATTGAATTTCCCGTAGAGACTTTTACCAATCACTTAGTACTTCAAGCGTATGTATATATTCAAACTTGAATATGTAATGTTAAAAAAATACCGTCATAAATAAATACCAGTATGTACAGAATACATTTTTTTAAATAAGGCGAAATAAATCATTTAACATAATAATCAATTAAATTACATACAGCGTTGCACAGAAATATATTTTAATCTGAATAAAACTCACCATTTGGCATAAGGGAATATAAGTGTGTTTAATAAGTAGGACTGCATTTTTTGTGACCTGGCTAGGGCTACATATAACTAATACATCAAATATTTTATTTAAAATATAATTTTGTGAATATCAGCGATAATAAATTAACTAAATTTTCAAAACAGCTTTTATTGAAGTCAGAAAAAGATAAGAAGAGAAACGTCACACTTACTTAAATATTCAATTTCTTCCTTGTCTAAAAAGTATTAAAAAAATATATACACATTAAAAAATTAGATATGAAGAACACTATCGATATTTAATATTACCTGAATCCCTATCATTGAAAGGATTACTATCATCCTCAGTTAATGTGGATCTAAAATACAAGAAATGTATATTCATTTAAAATTAATTACATAACATATTACAAGGACAAAATAATTACAAAAATACAATACTGTATTAAAATATTTTCCCGCCTAGTTTTAATGCAGAAATAACTTTAATTCAGAACAGCAAAATACTACTAATGTTATTCACAGATTTATATAATAAATATCACATTTGTTAGATTTTGTATGGAAGTTGCAATATTACAATATGTGATGACAAAATATGCCTAGCAATTTTTTTAAATAGTTAAACAAAATATGTGGTATTCATTTATAGCAGTTTGTTTTAAGTGATGATACATTAATTTTCAATTTGATTAGTTTTTATTGTAAATTTCTTTTTATTTAAATTAACTAATAAAATTATTTTTTACAAAATGCTCAAATAATAAATATTGACAAGTTCTATATATAAAATTTCAAAAAATATTAATATTTATGATTATATGATCTAAATACCTATATTTAGATTTATTCATAAATTTTTATAACATTACATTCCCTTTTATGTTATTAGTATTATAACAATTAATTTACTTATAAAATATATATATTACTATATTAAAACATACCTGTGTAATACAATTTATAAAAATACTAACATATACATATTATTTTAATTAAAATTATATTGTTGTATTTCACACAGCCTATGCTGAACTATTAAAAAATTGCAAGTATAATTGAAAAATTATTTTATTAAAGAATTATTAATAAAGAATAGGCCTATAATATAATTAAAGAATATATAGTATAAAATAATATTAAACATTGCAATTAATTTTCACTCTATTTAACATGTAAGTAGAATTAATATATTACATAATCAATTTGCAGTATATTCTTAATCCTATCTGCACTTTACTGTTATATATAATTCATTTGATTTTGCTGAAAGGGTAAAGAATTCTCCCTATGCAGGATGTAATTCTTATTCTCATTGTTTGTATGATTCAAAGCTAGTAAATATTTTAGTTAATGATTAATGATCAAATATTTAAAACGTCATAAATTTTCAATTATATCTTATCCAGTAATCCTATCCTACGTTTAGACAATTTAGTATTGCAATATTTTTTTAATTATATAAGATTTTGAGTAATTACCTATTCATTACTATACATATATAATTTCAAAATGTAAATGATAATAAATAAAGATAAGTAATGGTCACTGTGAGGAATGCAAAAGAAAAACCACAATAAAATTTAAAGTAATATATTTTTTTGTAATATTCTTTTTGTAATATACACTTTTTGTAATATTTACTCCATGATTATGCCTTCTTGATAAAAGGTGAAAGCTTGGATATTTTTTATTAATTGTAATAAACTTTTAATTTTATTGTGGTTTTTCTTTTGTGTAATGCAAATATATAGTGACATAATTTTTTATGTAAATTGTGGTTTAATTTATAAGTATGTAATTTTTTTCATATATAAATATTATATTTTATTGAAAATAATATATTTTATTAGTATTACAAATATATGTATAGATACTGTGAAAAGGAAGCTAAAAGCAATACCTACTATTTTAATCCAGATCACAAAATAATATAATTTAGGTCTAATCTTAGTTTTATAGAAATGTAAAATTTTTATTAACTTAAATACTAATTAAATAGCTTGTTAATTATATTATATATTAGGCTAAGTTTCAAGGAAATTATAAAAAATACTACTTAAAATTAATTATTTTATAAAATATAATATTTAAAAATTGTAGTTTTTTTATTTTAAATCTAGATTTGGGGCTTAATTATAGTTTTGTCTTTATATATATATAATCATAAATATAATACAATATAGACACAGTCACAGTTTCATAATATGTTATATGTTATATAGGTCTGATTATTTCAAATTTTAGTTACTAGTATTAAAAATTATATTTTTAAATATAATAAAAATTATACAATAATATATATATATATAATAATAAATTTAGTATTGATAACTAAATTTATGACTATGTCAATGTCACTGACAATGTTCGGCTTCATATTAAAGTTAGACACAATGGTTGACAGGCGAAGATGTGGCCTAGTGGTATGTGAGTTCGCTCACGGATCGCTGAGTTGCAGGTTCGATTCCTACTCTGTACTGTTGAGGGGCAAAATACCCCGAAACCGGTCTGCAGATGGATTTACCTGTTAATCATTGTGTCTATCAATTTGATCTATACTCTATAATGATATGTTATATTATCAATATATAAACTCAATTGTAACTTAAAATTTTATAATTATATTAAAAAATATTTATATATTTATTAATATTTATTAATATTTATATTATTTATATATTTATATTATAATTACATTATAACATTGTCAGTGACATTGACATAGTTATAAATTTAGTTATCAATACTCTAATAATATTATTAAGCTGTTATTGTTACTGTCAGTTAATGGTTAAATAGAGATTTTAAGAGGTATAATTTTTACTATATAGAATTATATTGGAAAATATTGAATAAGAACAACAATGTTTTCTGTATTATTAGCAGTACATAATACATATAGAAATTTTTAATATTTTTTGTAAATATTTCAATTTACCTGCTGGCATTCTCCTTCAGAGACATAATTTACTAATATGAAAAATGATAGCTATAACAAAGGCAAACAAAAGGAAATTATAAAAGTTATTGTATTAAAGTATATTTGTTAAAACGAAACTTCATTTTAAAGTATTGCCAAACTGATTGAGTCCATTTAATATTTAGTAAATTTGAATATTTAAACAAACGGAACATTATCTATAATATACATATATTAATATTATTAATATATATAATTAATTAATTAATTAATATAACATGGGCTTTTAGAAATATAGTTAGCCTAATATTTAGCTTCAGAGCATGAAATCAATTAAACCTATCACCATTTAGTACATAGAGTAAATTATATAATCGTATAATTGTTCAACCTGCTTATATAAATATGTAATTTGTTTTTTATTTAGACGCTTGGTTAACTGGGTGTACCTATGTGGTAAAGATGAATTGAGTATAGCATAATCAATTAGATAGGGCGAGGGGGAACTGAAAACAGTTGTTATTCTATTCTGAACACTAATAACACAATTATTGTCCTTAATATTCCATAATATATTGGTCCTAACTTTCGAAACGAAAGTATATATATACTTAAACGGGTCTAATCATTGAAGCGGCTGGGAGGAATCGATAATAGGATGGAAATATTTTTTGTAAAAGCGAGTGGGATAAGATCTAAAAAACCATAACGTTTGTAAATAAACACAATTTCCTCCTTTTGAGCTACAAAAAAAATTACAATATGTCTAACAATTTGTATAGAATAAATATAAGCAATTTTAATAATAATGTGTTTTTCATATATTTCGTAAAGTTCACCTTCTATAAAGAACAGGGCATATTTATCAAATATTATGTTGAATTGACACTTCTTAGTGATATTTCTGGGGTTTAAATCCTACCATAAACAAATACAATAAGATTACTATAAAATGTTCTACATATATTCTAAATACTTTTTCACACATATTACTTAGTAAATAGCAAAGATTCTAATGTAATACCATTATTCATTTTAAATAATATAGAAATTATTTCCGTCCCCAGGAATTTACTTGCGTCAAACAACGTTAATGTTTTGTTAACTGTTAAAACACATGTTGACGCCACAAATAAAAAAATAGAACGGGGAAAGGATTCGCCCACCTCCTAATTCCTCCACTTTTTAACACAACTTTAACCCTAGAAGCACCACAGGAATGGGCCAGATCAAATGAACCCACCATGACTGATTCTGAAATTGTCAGTATATCTGTTTTTATTTTAGGGCCCTTTCGTTTAAATAATATATGTTCGTAAACTATAATGATAATGTTGAGGACATAGTATTGATCCAAATGAGCTCAACGTCGTTTTTTTGTTTAGGCTTAATTATTTTACCAATATTATGCAATTTTAATTGTAAGCAAGAAAAATATTAAGACTATGATTACGTATTCTGCAGCCGTGTGTATGGTACTTTTTCAACAATCATTTTGTAAAATTTTACTGGCTGTTTTTATTTAACGAAATTGACAGAAAACTTAGGTAATTAAATTTATTCTACTATCACAAATGAGACAAATTTATTGTGCAAAAAGAAAATTACATATTAATTGCAATAAAAGATGGGGGGTGACTTTAAAAGGGTTTTTCGAGAAAAATGTTGGACCTATCGAAGAAAAAGTTAAAATATGATAAGTAACCATTGTTCCTCAGCACATTTAAAGAATAAATTTAACTTTTCGGAAATTGAAACTTCTATTAACTATACTAAAATGTAATAATGTAAAATATTATTATAGTATACTAACTATTGACTGACGTCATGAGCATAACTAATAAATGTAACAACAAATAGAGGTAAACAAAATATTGTATATCATTGATTTTATCAATGGTACGTGTAACAAGTACAATTGTATAAATACAGTTTTATAAAATAATATAAAGCAGAAATATACACAAACTATTAAAACTAGAAGCGCGTCAGTTATGAAAAGCTCGAGGGAATTCTCCATAAGGAACTTTGAATGCAACGCTTTACCTTTTCTTTGATTTAAGACTATGATAATAATCCGCATATATGTGTGTATTACTTTAGCGTTTAATAAGTTGGCAGACATCGCACCATGGTCCACTAAGCTTTTATTTAGGTGGTTAAAAAGACTACATACCGGCAAAATGGCATTTTGTATTGAAAAGGGCATACTGTAAAAATGTTTCGTATTTTAAAAAGGCACTGCTTTTTTTTATTGAAAAGGGCACTATAAAAAATCCCCCCTAAGTATCTGCCACTGTTTATAATGCATAATTTCGGTATATTATATTCTTAAATTCACTAACGTTTTCTGTGCCGGTCTGTATAGGATAATCAATAAATGGTAAAAATGATAAAGAGTCCTAATTGTTTGCGTGCAGCAGCTGAAATCATTTTACAATACGAAGCAGCACTTTCAGTTAGTCAAATGCACCCCGTCAGTGCCACACCATTTATAATAAAAGAATATAGTAGCCTAATATTGGAAAAGAAATGTTTGAATTATCAACAAAAGATGTTCTAATAATAACATCGTACATCTAGGTACATTAATGGGTATATATACGTATAACGCTCTCTTATTAATGCTAACGTAATTCTTGGAAATTTTCAACATAATAGAATTTCCTACAACCACTTATTGTAGTGTTCTCATATATATAAGCTACACGTCTTGTTTCAGAGTTTTGACAATGACATATTATGTAGCCTAATCTTGTGACCCCTTATGATCGATATGACTACCAAGTAAAAGCACCCTGAAAGGGGCTTCGCGCGCATCCATATTGTACTGTTTGTTTACATAGTCTATATTATAATCTCAGCATCGTATTTGAACTTACTTGTTGTTTGCGTTGCATTGATTATTACGAGTATAATTATGACTATATACGTTATAATTATATAATATGATTACGTTTAAATTGAGATATTATAAAATATTATAATGAAAACGAATATAATAGTATATTATGCCACGAGAATTGACTAGTTTTTGCTCACGTAAATTTTTTTTGCTCACGCGGCCGAAGACCAAGTGAGCATATAAATTTAAGTGAGCAATGAAGTCAATTCGAGTGCGCATAAACGTTTTATGCCACGCTTATATT
>JAUZND010085765.1:0-15622 GCA_034780555.1 Coelogynopora nodosa | reverse complement strand
AATCACCCATCAAGCTACCCTTAACATATGAAGCAGCAATGGTCGTCCTCGACTGCGCTACCCTGATGATGATGATAATTGAATTGCATTTATAGTATTATAACTTAACACATGATATGCTTGTGAATATGCTAATTTAATGCTATTTCAAAGTAAATTGTTAAAATGATAGCAATTATCAATTTAAGAGCAGTTTATATAATGTTATGAATTAGTAGTATGAATGTGGTTATGACTCAATATCTATTGTTTTTGAAACTATTAAAATATAAAAAACTTTTTTTAACTATGCTCGTCAGCTTTTTTAGATAAATTATTTATCAAAGTTATGACCATCGTAATTACATGTCACAATACATTTATAAAAAAATAGAATATGAATATAACTTATTAAGTTTACAAATAAAAATAATCCAAAACAAATGTTAGTAAGAGTTTCATTGAATTAAGATCCATTTCTTGCTGCAATATAGTAGGAAACGTCATTGATTAGGCCTCTCGTCAATAAACTTAAGGAAGTTAATTTTGACATAAACTGGATTCAATAAAGATTACTTGAATCTAGTATATTTCCTACATTTCATTACTTCAAGTGATAACCTACTAGGAACAAGAATAATTAAGGCCTATACCCACCGACGCGACGAAATACCACGTACTATTATGACTCTTTAAAGATATATCTATATATATGAACAGACCACGCAATATGTTATATTTTTAATAGACAAGACAGTATGAATAGTTTCAACATCAGTTTCATCGCGTCGCGTTGCGTCGTGCTCTGTGTAAATAGTCTAATTGAAATGTAAGTAATCAACTTTTTGCGGCAAGTCGCGTCGCGCTTGGTGGCCCTACTTCCGTTCCCGTAATGAATCTAGTGATTAGCCTTAAGTACTTTGTTTTCTAAATAACAATAAAAGATAGAGAAAAATTAAGACTTTTATGAATAAAAACTTTCAGAAAGTAAAATAAAATTGTGTAGGCTTATAGGGTGAAAATAAAATAAGCAGTATTTTTATTAAAAAATTATATACCAAAAAACAAGGAGAAAGAGAGGAGAGAGGGATAAATCCCTCCACATGTATTCTGCCTATTAAACAAGAACCAATAATCCAATATTTTACAAAACTTTTAATGGTAAAAATGAATCTGCTAATTACACAACCGGTATCAAAATATAATATTTACATAACTAACTTATTCAGGTATGTCAAGTCAATAATTGACAATAAGTAAGGGGAATCAAAATAAGAGAGAGAAAGAATTAGAAATCTCAAAATGTTATCCTTTTGTCTGTGTCTATTTTTTGATATTATTAAGTGGACAAAAGCATTGCTGGGTAAGGGAGACCATATTCATTTATTTTTAAAATAGTTATACAATTGCACAAAATCCCATTCCTGTATCTCTTGAAATTATGATTTATTTAAAATTATATATTACATAGTGTATATTGTAATGTTAATAATGTTGTATAATTATTTGACAATAAATATTTTTTATATAATTCGTAACAATATTTAAGGGCCTACATATTTGTTAGTTATCTACTTTCATAAGTTATTAAGACATTTAAAATAAAGATATATATATACATGAATAGTACAATATAATACAGATAATTAAATTAAAATTGTTTAATATTTAACACAATTTTCAAATTGTTCGTGTTAATAAAATGGGGAAAACAAAAATTGCTGAAACAATTGTGTAAAATGTATTTGAATTGAAACCCCGTATAAAGTACAAGGATAAAGAATGGTAATAAAAGTTTTTGAATAGTATTGATTTGATAGAGTAAAAAACAAACTTTAGCTAGTTATATAGAAAGGCGAGAGAAGAATAGTTGCAATCTGTCAGTTATAAAAATATAATTGATCAAGAACTTAAAGAAGAATCAACTAGACAGCATTCTACTTGCGAATCAGTGACCTCCTAAATTTTAGAATATAAATCTTTATTATAAGGCAATAAACCAAAACCCTCTACAAACAGCAATGTGCCTATCATTATAATATGTGAAATTGTATATAATATAAATACGAGAAAAACTAATAAACACATAGCTATAAATGGGATAAGTGGATACTAAAGACATACATAATTATTTGAATTAATATATATATTAAAGTACAAATAAAATGAATTCTATTTATTAACATATATTTATAAGAATACTAAAGAACTTGAAAGTGTACGAAAGTGCATGATCCAGCTCCGAATATTCCCTACAAACACAAAGGCTCAATGACAAAAAATTGAAAATAGGCAAAATTAATCAATCATACCATGTCTGCCATTAGCATCCAGCCTGTTGTAAAACAATACGTTATTCCAATCGCAATAAGACGACCCAGTGAAAAGAGGCCCTAAAAATAAATTAAAATGAATAAGTAATATTTAAAAAAATAGTTTGTGATTTTTTTTTAATGTCACTATACGGTTTGAATGCAAGGTTTGAAATATGATAATAATAGTATACTTATAACAAAACAGAGTATATTTATCAATAAAACATATATTTTTTAGTTATATTCAATAAAGTAAAGATTTAAATAACATTAGATCACTATTTTACAAAAGAATCATCCTATAAATCTAAATAATGAATAATTAACATTATATAAATTTTTAAAGACATATTTGAAAATTACTAATATTCTCCGTTATACTAAGACTTGTTTTAATACATTGTTATTTTTGTAAAATAATTTTTGTCACAATGGTAATATTTTATACTTTTATCATATTAAAAAAAGCTGCATTTTGTGAACATTCATTAATACGTATAGTTTAAAACACTTGACTCACCCAAAAGCAAAATCCCATGAATCGAGCCGAATGTCGTTTTACTTTGGTGTCAAGATTTTTCATAGCATATGTGTAAACGTATCCATTGTATTCAGACTGAAAAATGCATTAGTTATAAAGGTACATATATTTTATAGAGATATATTGTATATTGCAGATGTTAGATACAATAGATGTTATGCAGATATCCTAAATGTCGAAAATATATTTAAAATAATTAGACAATTTTTTCAAACAAATAAAATCTAATTTTGAAATGTCAATTTAATTATACATATATATTAGAAAATACTTCACTGATGGTGTAAATACATTATTTCGTTTTAGAAAGTTCAAATTATTTATATATGTATGTATCAGGGAGTCTAAAAAAGTTCTTACCGATTTTTAGTACAAAGTTAATGCCAAATTATATCCATTACTTTTATTAAAAATAAAATACAATGAAAATACTAAATATATCACCTGATTGTAGTAAATCTATTTTTAGTAGTTAGAAATATTACAATTGTAATGAAAGTAATGGATTAAATTTGGCATTTACTTTGTACTAAAAATCAGGCGGAACATTTTGGATACGATGTATATGTAATATTATATAAAACTAAAATTCAATAATTATACATATTGAACCAAAAAAATATTGATATGTTTACATATTAAACGTAAACTAAAATGTTGTGTTAAATTGTGTAAAATTTTTATTCAAAAAAAGCATATAATTAGCAAACGTGTTGTTAACTTTAAATAAAAATGTTTAACAGAAAACAATTAGAAATTTTAAATAATTTTTTTAACAGAAAACACAATTAGAAACTTTAAACAAAAAGGATTTAACAGTAAACAGAAATACTAAAATTAAATTAAATTAAAGCTTTTAATAGAATACACAATTAATAACTTTAAATAAAAGGTTTTAACGTAAAACACATTTAATAACTTTAAATAAAATGTTTTAACAGAAAACATAATTAGTAACTTTTGAATAAAAGGTTTTAACAGAAAACACAATTAAATTATTTCTATATAACCCGCTCACTAAAAACTATTTTTATTATAAGTTTATTACATTGCTTTATATTAATTTAAAATAAAGTTTACTATATACATATACATAACTATAAACAGAAGATTAAGAGTCATAGTTCAATGATGTTCAAAACAATGTTGCTTAAAATGTTTCATTCATTGGAATAATCGAAACTTTTATCTAACAAAGATCCTTTCGGATCCCATCACTATTAATTAAACAAAAAAAACTTTTCAATGTGATTAAACAGCTTCTACATCTGATCCTTCACATTCTCACTCACACACTATCGGACATTCCTCACCGTGCTATCCATATCCATATACTGCCAAGATCGTGGATGTCGTCTACATCACATCGTCTACCAATATCATCTACCACATGCCAATATTCGACTACTCCACCCCTCTCACACCTGTTTATCTGCATATTTTAATATTAATAATTTACGCATTCTAAAATGCTTTTGTATTAGAACCGTTACATATATATATAATTGCTTAACTAACTCTAGTAAGACAAATACATAATTTTTAATTTAAATAATTGTTTTAACGAATGCATCATTTAGTAAAGTCATCATTATTACTCAATTTAGAAACCGGAATGCTTTAAATGTGTATATATTATTTTTTCATTTCTCTCGAGCCATCGTCATAGACTTAATCCTTGAGATAGCTATATGTTGAAAAAGCTTTTTATACTTAATGTAATCACAATATTTAAAAGTATACAGTGTTAAAGAACCGAAAATAAATCAAATTTTAATTAAATTTATTTTGTTCCTACGTATAATTAATTAAAAGGAAAAATACTGCCAGTGAATATTGCCTTCTACATTTGTAGAATAAAATGTTCTCGAAAACGTGACTGTGTGAAACAAAATATGCTAACTTGAATTCCATCCAGCAGAAAACAGAGGACGGTTGCCAAGGCCACAATGGTGAGGTTCTTGTAGAGTGGATCGCCTGTTGTTTGCGTTGCTAAGAGAAAAAGGAAATATTTTAGACAATTCTGAGATTAACCGATACAATTAGTTGTATAACAAATGTTGTGTATATATATTAAATGTCGGGCGAATGGTACATTGACTTTCGGATGATATAATGTATAGTAGCGCTGTGTATAACAGATGATGGCCATATTCCAAATAGAAACTCTAGTTTTATACAAATTGAAATTTACTCTGTTTTGCTTAAAAATATTATTAAATAAAAATAAAGGAAAAACGCAATTTTATTAAAAGGAAGCAAAAGAAATAGAATTTGTTGGTGTACTATTTGTAAGAAGTTAGGAATTAAAATTTTAAAAAATCAAGTTACAGAAATTAATAAATTGTTAAGTCTCTTTTGTTCCTTTTAGTTTATTAAATCCACAGTTATTCCAAAGATTGTAATTTAAATTATCATAATTTATTTGTTTTAACCTTTAATTTATATACAACCAGCGATAATTATAAGAAAATCGTGCTGAGTATAGTATATCATTGTATTAATAAAAGTCGAAAATTGAAAACAAAAATTCCGGTTCTTTAAGCCATATTTAACAACAAATACTCCGTTGTAATTTCAATTATTTTAATATTGTTAATACTCATTTTTTAAATAACTGTTGCCACCTATCAATAGTGCCATATTGTTTTTAAATCAGGACTGGAGTGTAAATACTGGGAACATGTTCAAAAGTTTAAATTGTTTTTTACGACAAATTATTTGTATTAATACAGAGGTTTCATTTAAATCTATCCTCTAATATTTTATCGGTTCAAACAAACGAACAAATTATGTTTAAATTATATTAAAACCCACCTATAAATTATATACATATTAAGATTTATTGTATAATATAGTAAAATAACATAACATGTAAGAAAAAATTCATTAACATACATGACAAATTGATAATAATTTACACATTATAAATTATGGCGGGCGCAAATGAGCATCGTTCAATTCAAAGGAATTCTTCGCATTTAACATTCTCTTAGTTAATTTTTTAAAGTATTATCAGATAAAATCTTTAGATACTGTCTTCACTTTTATATGCTATATTACACTGTATTTTATAACTAAGCAAGCTTTTTCAGTTTAAATTTTAAAACTGAGCGAATTTATAAATTATCATAATAAAATGTAATCAAATTTTACATAATAAAGTATTCTTTTCTTTATATACATATTATGATGTGCACTACATCTTTTTTCTTTTTTCTTATTCGTTTCTTAATTCTATTTTGTACCATTTTAAAGTAGAAAAATCACAAAAATGTGATTTAAATATTAATTAATTTAAATAACTGAGTTCCAAATTTCAATGAGAAAAATTGATATATCTAATTTTTAAATATATAATAAATATTAAAGAAAATTTGGACTAAAAACCGATTTCGAATTTTTTATATGAGTTTATTAAAATGCATAAATTTGTTTTAACAGCTGAAAACGCAAATCTAAAACAAACTTAATAAAACACAAAAATAACAAAATTCAACTATTTTTTATGTTTTTTTAATTTTTTAAAATCTCAAACAAATTAAATTTTTACATAAGAAGTTACATACGTAATCTTTTAACTCTGTATTAATAATTCTTACATAATATATTTGTTTACGTTTCATATTTGATTGATGACATATTACATTATAGGATAATTCGATCGAAAGCAATTCGATTCTACATCATGAATTTTAGAATGCTATTGATTACATTTTATAACTCATGATTAATTTAATATTTCAAACACCGGGAAAGTTCTAGAATAATCCAAATAGTTTAGAAATATTTAAATATGTATACAAATTGTTTAGAATATTGATTTAATATGGAAAATATTACTAATTTGGAAGGTGTTTCAGATAATTTTTTATATGAAAACGATTATCCTAATGGAAGCTCGGAACCAAAGGAAAACATTAGGTTCGAGGAATCGTTAACTGCTTTATATAGATCTTCAAAATAGGATATCTAGAACACTCACAAAAAAATTCAATGGAAAAGCCAAATTGGGCAATGCAAATTTTTAAACAGTGGCTTAAATCCAGACAATCCAGTGGAATCTTAAGCGGTCTTCATGTTTTAAATGAAGTGGAGGAAATGTTACCTAGCGAACTTAACAGCCAACCTGAATATTTTATTTTTAAAGTTAGGAAAGTAACTGGACAAATATATTGTTCCAGTTCTCTTCTCTAAAGGATATAAAACAAGGTATCGAAACAAACAATCAAAAAATTCAGCCAGAAGGAAATGGCTCAGCAACACCAATATCCGAAATACATGAAGAAACTGAAAATACATGAAGAAATATGTGAAAAACTGGAGCGTTATATACTAATAATCCAAATACTCTTGTCGGAACGATGTTTTTTACTGGCAAGTTGTTTTGGAAAGAGTGGGGAAGAAATATGAGTGGGGAAGAGATATTCGCCATACCCAAACTGAATTCAGAGAAGCATTAGTTGTTTATACAAATCAATTCAGCAAGAACTTTAATGGTGACATGAAACAGAAACAATTGAGACCGAAGGAAGTAAGAAAGCTTGTAAGGAGACATTTGCTTTCAAGGAAGACCACAGCAATGTATCGTGACCACCTACAACATATATGCTTCAATGCAATTTTTTTGGACAAATGCAACGCTTTTTATTTGAAATCACTATCGAAATATTCAGACAAACATTGTTTGCAAACTCACCAATTGAGCACAAAACCGGCAAACATTGCTATGAACATGACGTGTGAGATTGCTAAAATCAAAGGAAATAATTTTATAACCATACAGTTTGAAAAAGACAACTGGGACACGACTGAAGCACATGAGTGAAAGTCAAAGGAAAGGACAAACAGGAAACAGGTCAAATGCCCCAAGTCTCTACTAAATTTGGACAGATTCTGATTTTGCTGAAACATCACGAATACTCTACCACATAAATTCCAAAATTCATATTTTACCAAACTCAGATTTAATTCAATATTTCTCATCTCAAATAACTTCTCTGGAGCTAAAGAGTTTTTTGCCACTTGCAAATAATAGTACCACTACTTAAAAAATTGAACTTTTTGCACCGCTGTCAAAAACTATGCGCATTGAAGCGGATGCCATCGGTGCATTACGAATAAACTTATTATTACATTTCGTTGAAACTTTATTGGAAATTTATCAAATCGATCTAAAAACTATCACTAAAATCTATCCGCAGGATGGTTCTAGAATATTGATTTTCAGGTGTAAATAATATTAATTTCCTATTGATTTGTTATGATGTTTACTATTCTAAATAAAGTTCTTGGTTAATAATTCCCGGATTATCTAAGCATTATTGATATATTGTATGTCATGAAATATTAAAAAAAACTTTGAAAATCGTGATTTATGTAATGATACAATAATATGTGTTAACCATGCTGTTTGGTGTCCAGCTGACACAATGTGAACTTCCTGCATGTGACACACCGGATATGTCACAGTCTGCCGAACAGATTCATTTGTATCATATCTGACATAATTAATTCACTCATAATGATATTTAAGAAAAAGATAATGTTTAAATACTACGCTATGAATTTATTAAAAACTTTATAAAATTATTTAAATAATTGAACAAATTTATAGGTAAAATTTGATTTTTTTAAAAGTATTGTCAAATGCATTTATTACTGCTGTATTTAAGTCCTTGCTAATACGCGCAACGATCAACATACCTGAATATACTTGTAAAGGCTCCTTTGCAGCACCACCTGTCTCGTCGGCGGCGTTGTAATTTTTTCCTGACGATGGTGGTTTTCTCCTGTATTTCGCATGAATAAAGACCACAATCAAACAAAGCGCTAGCTGCAATTCAAAATGACATTTTTATCCATTTTATAAAATCGTTTTCAATTGAAAAAAAGGAATCTAAAAATAATGCATACTACGAGTATAGAATGGATTTATTTATTTTTAAAAGGTCATATACGTAATAATTGATTATTTATAATATTATTTTTTGTATTTAGGTTTAAATGCCAACGTCACACGTTTTGTTGTATTGTCTCTATTAGAAAAGAATTGCATTGCATTACAGTTAAACATTTATGCTTTATAGTTAGTTGTTTTACAATTTTATTGAAAAAAATTATTTTCTGTAAATTTTTCAAAAATTATTTTAAATTGTGTACGTGGAAATACGTGTAAATATTAAATTTAAAAAATTGCGCTAAGCATTTCCATTTATAACAAATAAAGATCTCGATAAAATAATGTTATTAGAATTAATTATTTTACTTTAATCAGAGATGAACATTCGATTAATCTCGTTTACATTTTAATTCTATTTGACAGAGTGTACTGTTTATTGTTTTCCATTAAACAGAAATAATGAAATCTGCATATATCTTTAGCGTAAATTATTCTTTTAATTTTTAAATATAATTTTTAGCGAAAGTCCCTTTCAGTATTTTAAACGTTTAAAATTAATGTATATATATGTATATTTAATGAATTTTTCCCTTACATCAAACAACAAAACCCTATGGTTTCACATATCTCTTCTTATTTGGAAACGAATTTGAATAGTTTAAATTAAAAGTGGAACATCCCTATAGTGACACCGCTAAAATTTGTGTTAAATTTGTTATTTTATACTATTAACCGAATACAAACAAATAAATTATTTAGAGCTGTTTATAAGTTGTTTATTATAAACAAATATATTTATCCAAAAAACCCGTTTGATTTTAATAAATTAGTATACTCTTTTTAAAAAAAACCAAAACGTGTTTTCAAATTTAATTTCATTAACTTTTAAAAGCTGTAGGCACTATTATAATTTTCAAAACTTAATTTTTACAGAGAATAACAAATATACATTGAATTGAAACGTTAAAATACACTTATCATTTAATGCGTTATTTTATAAATATTATATATATAAATCTTAATACGAAATATTATCATTACTAAATATTATTATTACGAAGTATCATATTAAAATTCATTACGAACACTGAATACTAAACTTCCATAGTGTAAACTATATACAACAGTGTTGGCGCTCTTCTAACTTTCATAGTGTAAACATATATTTATTGTTTAAAATTTAGGCATGCCAAATTAAAATTAAGTTTTATAAAAAATTATGTAATGCAGACTATAATTAAATTAACTTTATTAGTCTATAGTAAAAGATATGATTAATCGGAATGTTTTTGAAAAGTTACTGTTTCTTAATAAAACTTAAATCATTGAGAAATTATTATTTGGTCCGCCTTAATTTTCTACACATACGTAAAATATAATATATTACATTTTTAAATGTAATTAAGCATGTGTAACACACTCTGAAAACGGATTAGACGTAATTGTATTAATATGAAATTTTATTTAATATGTGTCTAGTGAAATCAATTACCTGAAAAATTCCCATTATCCAAAATGGTGGACGCAAATCTACATTAGTCTCAGGTATCAGGGTTTTATTAATCCAAGATGGTGCGCTGCAATTTTCACGGATGTCAACGATGAAAGGATCCGTAATAACTTGTGTAACAAAGGCTCCGACTCCGTAAAGAAAGTGCATTGTCTGAAATACGAAGACGTATTATTTATTGTGATATTTAATAATAAATTTTTTTAAATTGAAAGAAACTATGTAGCTATCACCACTTCGACACCTAAAGTTAGAAAACCGATGGAACCTACAGACTACATTCCGATTTCAATTACGATTATTTTTCCAGGACATGTGAAAGAATATCCAAAAATCGCAAAATATCAATAACAAAATAATTGAATATCAATATTCCTTTCGACCTAACGGGAGCACAACCGCAGCCATCATCACAATTATGAATGCAGTTATGAATAATCTCCAATAATTTAAGCACACACAAGTTATACCGTTGAGCCACCTTTCGACACCTTGAGCCATCAAGCTCTTTCAACAAACTTATTTGACCACCTCGATCTCCCTGACGAAATTTTAAATTGTATTCTCGATTTTTTACCCAGTTATTCATAGTCCACCAAGTCCACCATGATTCAAGGCTCAGCACTTGGGCCCACTGTCTTCCCAGTTGCAGTTTCTGACCTCAAAGCTACAGTTCCTGGCAATCAGATAGTCAAAGTATTCTTATGACATATACGTCATATTACCTTCTCGGAACATAAAATCACAAACATCAGAACCCGGGCTGAAATCAATCATCTAAAATTAAATTAATTAAAATATAAAGAAATAGTCTACACTAAACCCGCAAGGACAACATTCCACCCCCTCTAAACAACATACCCAAAACCTCCAAAATTTACTTTTTAGGAGTCTCTTTTTTTCGAACAAGGTTAAAATCTTTCAGCATATAAAATATCAACTGAGTAGTAGCGCTTCTAGTATACATAATATGCAATGAAACTCCTCAACGCCCTGCTGGTCGTCAGTCGATTGCAGTATGCAAGCAAGCCCAGCATGGTAAGGTTTCACTAGTCTTGAAGACCGCAACAGATTAGAAAGTTTTATTAAACGGAGTACTACTGTAAATGCGGATACTGTAAACACTCCTACTATTTGTGCAAATCCATCACTAAAGCTGACAATATTTTTTTTCGTAAAATAATTTTGAAACACAATCACCTTCTCTACAATCTTCTCCCTCCTAAAAATACCCATCAACGTAATTTGCGAAGCCACATGCACAGCAGACAGACTATTCTTAATAATATCAACATAAAGAACTTCATTTATAGTGTCCTTCACGATCTCCACTAATTTTTCCACTAATAATTTTTTCTATTATGTGTCTTATTCTATCGTTATTCTCGTTTGTAAGAAAACACTTTGCAGCCTCCATTTTTCGTTCCTCTTTGTAAGCATTATGCTTGTGTCATTTTGCCAAAAAAGAATATCATTATTATTAACTGTAGTTTCAATTATATTCTCTACATAGAAACACGGGTGATAATTTGATCTAGAGAATCTCGAAAAACTGAAAAACTCAATCTGGAGGATTTCAAAGATTAGATAATTTTTGACAAACATAAACTTCTACTGGCCCAGTTGCCGATGAAAATACAAACATTGACAATTTAAAATTTCGAAGCATACGCAGGATATCTAACATTATACAATATATATTATTATTAAAGTTAAGTTAGGTTATTTTGTATAATAAAGGAATTCATATAATTTAAAAAATCATATATAATTAAAAAGACACCAGAATTTCTTTATTAAGTTTATACCAATTACATTTTTTGCGGGTAATATACGTTGAGTAAATGATATAACATAAGAGAACAGAATATTCTTTTAGACTATAAATAACTATTTAACATTTTAATATAATAACATAATAACGAATTTAAATAATGTTAATATTAATATATACTTACTTTACCATGTTATGTATCAATTTCTTAGTTTATTATTTATTTGTTATAATTTTTTATTGTTTTTCAAAACAATTACTATACTAAAAACTGTGGATATTTCACAACATTTTGAGGAGCACAAAGTAAAATTCGCGTTTAGCTTGTGTTCATTCATAATGTTGTAAATGAATTGGTAGCATATCAAAAGTGTTTTAATTGATGTCATATATATAAAATAAGTAATTATTTGAATATAGAAGTTTTAAGAATTATAAAAATGTTCAAATATTGATAAATTTTTTCTTAAAAAGTTAAAAAATAAAATTATAGCGTCTAAATATAACAAATCTGTTGTAACTTCAAGAATGGTATAAAATTAACATAAAGTAAATCATCACTGTAATGTTTAAAACTGTATTGAAAGTGTATCCATTGATTAATATGTTAATCTGAATATGTTAACCTTGTGTTACCTAGTTTGTGGGATGAAGTAGATCATTAACAAATTTAAAGTGTGAAATATAATAATATTATTATAATATATTAAAATAGGTCAATAATTGTAATCAAATACAGACAACAGTAGTTTTGCAATGAATTTTTTCAAGTGTTATGTATGCACGTAGTAATTTCTTAAATAGACTGCAGATAATTCATTCCAAATTCTATAATTAATAACCAACAACAAATTCGAAATGAGTAATAAAATTCAATAAAAAATACATAATTTTCACATACTTTGGACTAGTAAAATGTAAGGTAAAATATAAATATATATGATATATCCAATTATAATTGTATCTGTACCATTTTTTTATAGAACTTAAAATAAAACAATTAAAAAGTATTTTAGGAAATTAGAATATACACAGCAAAAACGACTAGCTATTAGAGAATGAGAGAATGATATATAATAAAGATAACTTTATAGCCACATATAATATTATCTACCTATTAAGCTTTTCTGAAATTTAAAGAAAATTAATTATAGTCCAAAGTATAAAATTGGACGATATGTAAATATCCAGGATATAAAAAAAACTTAGGAGTATAGTATAAAGCAAATAAATTAAAAGAATAACTCAAAAAAATTATAAACTATTTGTAAGCATGTTTTCCAATTGGTCAGTCATGAATGGACAATGGAAGCAACAATGGAAGCAACACAAGTGGAAAATAACACCATCGAAGTGCTATGCAAAACTTATAAAAATTAAAGGAAATGTTCAGCAGATAAGTATGAAAAGCAAATTAATATTGATTTATGTTGCATATTAACAGAAAATGTATGTAATACAATAATATAATTAAAATTATGATACTACTCAGAACTACTGATACTACTCAGAACTACTGATACTACTCAGAACTACTGATACTACTCAGAACTACTGATACTACTCAGAACAACTGATACTACTCAGAACTACTGATACTAATCAGAACTACTGATACTACTCAGAACTACTGATACTACTCAGAACTACTGATACTACTCTGAACACATTTAAACATAACGTTTAATTAATTAACCTTTTCCTCAACTGTGAGCTTTATATCGTTGACTTTTGAAATGGTATATATTTATAGTTGATTTGTATAAATGACATTTTCGTTTCCTAAATATAACAAAATCATAACAGGCGACACACCCTTGAAGATTGGATAATTAACTATATAGCAGCTCATCTATAATGTAGAATTATAGCTCATAATATACTCCAACCACGCATAAATGTTATTTTATACTGTTAAATTTAACCATGTAAGGTTATTAAACACCATGTGTTGGTTTTAAAAAAATTTATTCAACTTTACATTAACATATTATGTGGGTATCACGGGAAATATTACATATATCCAGAATTAAACTTTTAAAAGATAATAATTTCATTTAATTATACTGTATATCGCTTTGCATTTGCTAGTAAATGACATTTTGTCGCTTGTAGATAACTTTTAAATTTCGAGTAATACCGTTCATAATGTCATAATAAAAGCTTAATTTTGTGTTCCACTTTTCATATATAATTCGTTTTAGGAAGTCAAGAAAGCCGATATTCAACAAATATAGCCGTGATTACAAAAATAAACCTTAGTTTCAATATTAAATATTAATGTTTTATAAAGATAGTAACCGAAATTTATAAACATTTTCATACTGTGTTTTTTATGATCATGTTTTTTATATTTCTTATAATATCAATTTAAAAAACGTCACAGAGCCGTTATGCGAGTGTTAATAATTACAATTTTGTGTTCCCTCATTGTAACGTTTCGCTGTGAAACAATCCATTTAATGAAATCAATTACAATACTTTTATGCGTCACCTATGACATAATTGACGAAGAGAACTTAAATGGTTTGTTAATTTCATAGAATTGTTGAAAACCAAATGTTTAACTCGTATCTGAATATTTAAAATAAATCTACAATATACATTTTAAACTGCAAGTAGTAACGAAAGAATATAAGGATATTACTACACGCTCCCGTTAACATTGTCGTCCTCTCCAACTTAGAAGTACTGCCCTATCCTGGTAAAGAATTGTTACATGGGGTGATGCTAAGCATTAGTATATAACAACCGATAAATATAGTGTCAAATTATTTATTTATTATCACTAGAATATTTCCAGAATTAACAGATAAACGAGTGATGATTATTATCAAAATAGAACACAATTTTTCACAAGACGTATTTATAAAGATATTTCATTCAATTCGTTAAAAATATTAATTGATGTCTGTAAATATGAGGATATCATTTTTATCCATGCCCGTTAATATGGTAATACAAAGTGAATAAAATAACTTTATAATTTTATGAATTCACTAACTTCGTACTAACTATCATTTGAAGTAAAGGTTACATGAAAAATCAATAAACTATTTAAAAGCGGTTGGTAAAAATTAATTTTTAAGGCATTGATTTTTCAGATTTAAAAAAATAAAAAAGATTAATATTAACCATTTGAGTAAGTAATATAATGTTATTGCAAAGCTACAAATACTTATTATTCAGACATTGGATTCATTTAAGGAAAATAACTTTAAAATATGTAATCATTGTTTAGAGTTTTATGTAGTTTATGATTTTGTCACATAAATTGAGACAATTATCTTTTTAGATAAAAAATCAATTTTCAAAAACCTTTAATTATAAATAAATGAATTAGTGAAATAATTAGTAATTAATACATAATTAAACAGTTATTCTTGATAATAAGTAAATAATAACTTTTGAAAGATAATTATCAATTTTTATAATAAAAGGGATTTAAATTAATTGCTTTGATTATATAATTATTTTACAATAACAATACTTGAAACATGCATACAATATATAGTTGTCGCACTCGTACATAATCAAGTGCGAAGCACGAGATTATGTACAAGTGCGACAACTATATTGTTCTTATGATGTTACGTAATAT
>JAUZND010085764.1:0-37188 GCA_034780555.1 Coelogynopora nodosa | reverse complement strand
CAACATTACACCTGGTGAATGTTTAACAGTAGCTATTGTGTACTTTGGATCATGACGAGCACCTACAGGTCTTCTCACGTACATCGAACCTTTGTTTGCGAACTGTCGTATTGTACTTTCGTCGCTCCAAAGAAGACGCGACCACATATCGGGGGTCCAGTCTTTATAGCGTTTGCAAAAAGCAATTCTGTCACGAATATTTTTTTTGTAAGAAAGGGCTTCTTGGCTGGTCTATGAGCTTTTAGGTGCAGTTCCTTCTGTAATCGATGCCCTATTGTTCTTGCTGACACTGGATCAGGTAAAAGTGGCACAATTGCAGTTGATGATATAGTAGGCTTTTCAATGACAATTCTTCTCATCAGTCTGTCAGTCTGAACCGAGGTCAGGCGTAGTCTCCCACTACGCTGTTTCGAAGAAAATACTCCAGTTTCAAGAAATCTCTAAAAGGATTAAATTATGCCTCAAGAACCATGGAAAATCGACAAAATACTAAAGACTAAACATTTACACTGTTACTGTAAGTTTCTATGTTGAATTATAATACATTTATTCAGTTATTATTAATCCTCTGTAATTAATTCTGCTATTATTAAGTAAATACATGTTTTTTGGTTAAGTTGCCAGACTTTTTGCCACAGCTGTATATTATAATATTATATATATTTCTATAGCTGGTGTATAGCTGGTGTATGACTCATCGTTTTCGTAACTATCATATTTAACTATGTTAGATTGTACATCTGGGAGTAAGAGAGGAAGAAATCCATATCTATGCTTGTCCTTATAATATTTGGGAATTATTGTTTCTCACATTTGTATATCACAAGCTCTTAAATTCAAATAAAATACTTCTTCTTATTCAATGTAATACCCAGAGATAATGTTTTCCTTCAAACTAATTGATGTTTACTATTTTAAAAATTTAGACTGTTGTTTGTTATTTTAATTTTTTTATCATTTAGCTTAATTTTAAGAGAGGTAATATCATAAATTTATTAAAATCTATTAGACAATATCAAGTGTAAAAATAATTACGTTATATATTAATATATGTTTTAAATAATTGAGTTATATAATATGACACTACTATTACTTGGTGTAAGTAGCATAGTATGTATTATACATTTAAAATATTTTTATCTTGAAATTTAAAAAATCCTGACAAATCGTTTAATTAAAGAGTATTCAGTAAGCATTTATGTCATAATCAAAAAGATGAGCATTTAGGTGTGTGTATAGTCTGTAAATATACGTGAAAAATATAATATAATCTAATAATTTATAACTTTTGCTTTATAAAAGGAAGCGTTATCCATAGCATTATTTTAATAATACAGTATGAAATGAGATGCCTCAAGTAGTAAAATAATTAAAACAATATTTTTGTCAAAACAATGTTTGAGCTTTCTGATATGTGCCCTAAGAAAAATAAGTAATATATAATGTTATAATATATAAACATTTAAAAATAAGAAATTGTAAAAGGAATAAAATTTAAATTAAAGTTGGACGAAGTTCTACTGAGATGAATAATTGTAATTGACTACTAATTGTTGTCTATATATATAATAAATAAATATTTAAGTAATGATCAATGGTATGATGAAGACAGTATATGTTGATTATTTATTGAATTAATTTTGAGAAACAAAAAAGACATTTACATTAAAAAATAGTAGTATGTTGATAGGTTTAAATTTAAAAATATTTATTACATCATTCAGAGTTAATAACGAATTTTTGAAATATGAAAATGCCCTAAATATACAACCAACTTTAACTAAATTATATTTAAAATATAGTTACTGTTTTTCTATATATAATATTTATTTTCTACTATTTTTTGTTACATACAGCTGACTTGCACATATATAATATTATTATTTATTAAATTATATTATGATTTTTTCGTCAAATAGCATACATAGTCTTACTTGTTATAATTTAGTTCTGCAATGCGTTACCTTTATTGAATGTTTCTGAATATTTACTTTATGATAATGATATATGCAAATAGTTTATTTATAGTCTAATTTAATTTATCGATTTTGCTTTACATTAATAGTTCGTTAATTACACAATTTATAAATAGAATATCTGTCAAAAAACAGGATTAATACACTATTTAATGCGCATGGACAAATTTTGGAGATATAGAGTAAGTATGAAAAAAGTATGGAGTAAGTATGGAGTAAGTATGGAGTAAGTATGAAAGATAATAAAAAGTCGGAAAATGCATTAAAATGTTTAGTAATTAATTTGTCAAAGTAATGTTCTCCGCCGCAATTAACTTAATTTGTGGCAACTTTTCAATAATACAGGAGTCAATTGTTTTGTATATGAACTGCTGTTTTATAGATATGAATCTTTATTTTGGGTTTAAACTGATAACAAATATAACCCAAATTGTTTACAGTCTAAGATAAGGTAATGGTATTTAAAAGTTTAGAAAAATATGAAATTTTATTCTGATGAAAGCATGTACGAATCCTGCAAAAATTACAGTTAAATATCTATGTTTGTCATGTTACAATGGTTGCAGACGCCGCCTCTTCTATCGACTGGACCTCTGGGAGGACGACAGTCGCCGACGCCGTCGTCTGGTGCCCAACCCGCTCGGCAACAGTCATCAGGACGCCAGTTACCATGCAGACAGTGGTGGCAGTGCCGCCGAGTCTTCGGTCTCCATGGAGATGGCAGCTGCTGCGGGGCCGCCCTCCCCCTCGCTCCCCCCTGCAGTGGGGCCGGGGGCGGGGGGAGATGAAGGGGGCTACGGGGTGCGGGATGAGGAGTGGGCTGCCGGCGATGGGACGGGGGGCTCCTCCCAGGGGGGTGGAGGTGTTGGGCCAGCTTCGGGGCATCCGGCCGATCCTCAGGAGATGATTGAGGTGGATCTTGATGGTGAGTGGCCTGGCCTGGGACATCTGTTCTTAGTGGTGGGATCAACCCCCCTAGTGCACTGTTATTGATTGGTAACTTTTACTTGGTAATTTGTGTATATATAACATATGTTTCATTTATAGTGCCATAATATATATTATAATAATAAAGAATAAATTATTTATAATAACATACGTGGTATTGTTGCAATTTACAATATCCTGTTCATAAAATAATTTAAAAAGTTGCTTAATTTTATTAAAAAATGAAAAACTAGAAAATCAATCCCGTTAACTGGTTATTGGTTAAATTCTTAACAGGGTCGCAGCAACTTTCCTTGTTTTAGAGGCTGTCCTGGACATTCACGTTAGAAAGGTCCGGCTTTCTTTTATTATTTTTTCAATATATTTTCTGTGTATATTTATTTAAATCATATCCTTTGTTTAATATAAAACTTTGTTCCAGCTCGAATCACATTCTCAACATTGTGTACTCTTCTGGCTCCTGGGGTTTCCCTCCATGGGACTCTCTCCATCACAAAATCTGAGCTCTACTTCGAAATGGACACTGATAATGAGGCCAACAAGAAAATCAGTAAACAGGTATATCTATCTAGCTTTTCTGCATGTTTCCATTAGAATTGTGTTTGTGTATACTAAATTTTATGTTGGCTAAATTATTACAACAAATATAATTAAACTTTGTAATATAAAAAATGTTATAGAAAGTAATTTATAATCTGGAAAATCTGGAAAATATATTATATTTAACTAACTGTATTACAATATTTATAATTAACAAACATATATTTAAAAATATGTTTAAATGAATCGTGTTGCCTTTTTCTTTTGAATTTTTTGTCCTTTAATCTTTTAAAAGCATATGTTCCGTTTGAACTATATAAAAGTTGAATAATTGATTAACCTCTGTAATAGCTTAATCTTCTTGTGTTAGACAGCCTACATACTGATCTTCTCGTACTATGGACAGACAATGGACAATTATAATGCGATGAAAGACTTATTAATATTTAAATTAAGATTTTTTGCCTTAATACTTTTCCTAATCCGAACCAATTTCGCGATCAGATACAGAAAGTAATTTTTATTTAGATGTATTCTCATATTGTTGTATCTTTATAATAGTTTTTTAGCATAATATAATTCCATCTATCTAATTTTATATTTTAATGGTTAATTTTCTATAATTTTTGTTAATCCAATATAACTATAAATAATCAAACCTTTGTCTTAAATATGGTTAAAATATTTATTAAATATTTGTCGATAACATAATAGAAAATAATTTGTTAGAATATTTGAAACAGTGATTGTTTGTCAATAAAAACAAAATATCGATCGTATTTTTGATCTTTAAAAAAATATAAAATCTAATTTTTGTTACATTAGATTTGTTTTTATATTTTGCTATATCTTACCAATATAGGCCTATATTCAGATATAACTATGTAAACGTTTTAACACGCATATTTCCATTCTAATACTAAGTATTATATTTCTAGTTTATGTAATATAACCTATTCGTAAATACTGCAAATTCGTTCCAGAACAATATATCGTTGTAACACTGAGCTTCATTGCATCTGCTTCATATATTCTTTTAGACCATTTATATAGTTCCGGTAGTATATTGTTATTAATTATGATAAATATTTGGCTTCCGTCGAACAAATTATAGGCGCAGGAAATATCTGTCTCGTAATATTCAGACATCAACATGATTGACTTCCTCTGCGTATTTATCATCGCATTAAAATGTGTTGTTTTATTTATTTTTTGTTCTCTATAACAAACTTGGCCTCGTTTCAATCCTGATAAATGCTGCTTTTGAAAACTTTGTTTCCTTTCTGAAAAAAAATGTATTTGACTATGAAATTAAGTGTTAGTACATATTTGTAGAAGAATACCTATATTACCTAAATTGTTCGAGTTTATGTATTTATTATTATACAATTCACTGTGGTTATCTTTGAGGGATTCATTACTAATTTCCCTGTCCCTGCAGGGTATTGCCGACTGAGCTCACATTTTCAATTTACAATTAGAAAAACAAAACTCTTACACATATATTGTCAAATGTTAAGTATTTTGATGCACAATCTAGAGATTCTAACATTACATCTTGTTTTATTAACCGAGTAGTGTACAATAACACTTATAGTTAGAAATTCATCTTTTAACTCAACTTTGATTAAGAGAACGGTTCTTTATTATAGACTTGCCGTGTATAAGTGTGCCAACTCCAAGAGCTAGGAAGTGACTAAACGGTGTATAGGCAGTTGTTGCTATTAATTTAGTATATTATATATACACAGTCTCCCTATTCCGATTCTAAATAACTTGTATACCGATAACTTTCGTTGGCGACGACCCAGGAAGGAAACAAGCCATACGTTTCTTCAGCTTGCGGCGTGGCACATAATATACAAAATATATAGCCGCCTATTATGTATACTGTTTTTAGGGGAGGAACTGGCGTCAAAAGTTAGTTTCAGTCGTGTTATTGGGTGATGTCCAATTATTGCTGGGAAGTCTTGGTGTTCTGAATGATCCCTAACTTTCTTCTCATGCGGCCAATTGTGCGGTTTGATCTTGCAAAGAGCCATTTGCAGTCTGACGCCATTCCCCGGTATATATTGGAGTGTGTAAAAGCTAGGGATAAGCTAATTAATGCTGTAAACCAACATGTTAAGACTATTAAGGCGATATACCGTCGTTTAAACTGTGGGGAATGTAAGATACTTTTGTTGCTGCATGCCTATATATACTTCTAAACAAATCAGTAGGTTGTATATATGACAAATTTACGTCTCTCATTTGTAACCATTTAGTTGCAAAATACTATATAGTAATATCTGTGTCCGTATATATAAGTTCAATTTATTTTAAAAATTTGCAAATTATATATTAATGATGATGCTTGGATAGTATAGGTATTTTGTATTGCAGCTTGCGCATTGCGTACTTGTATATCCAAAATGAAATATATATTTCAAAGTGTAAGCCGCATAATATGTACTAATATCAATATTATACTTCATCAATACTAATGCATATAGGCCCGTACTATCTTACTATAACTGAGTCAATTTCCTATAAATTATAGCTATAAAAGAATCTATAAGAATTGAAATTCAAACTTATATGTAAGTTAACATTTCTGTAGTATTTTTGGTTATAGGCCCTATAGGGAAAACACGTTTTACCAACAGCGCTATATAGAAGAGTGTATTGATGTTGTATTGGTATTTAGGGGACCCTATATTATACATATATACTCACTATATTTTCATATCTATATAATCACATGTTGAGCACATGGGGTGCATGGGCGACATGAGGGGAAATATTATCTTGTTTCTTAGGTGTATATAATATCGATACGTAGCATAATTGTTATCGGAACATAGAGGGTGTTCTTTTTCTAGTTTTACTGATAGACGATGATAGATAGATTGAATTATTCCCACCAATATATATATATCGGGATAGAAACAGATTGCAGTTGATTGCACTTGACAGGAGTAATAACATCATTAACACCTCATTATATAGCTGCGAATACTGACGGTGGGATTTTGAGCGATTTATGGATAATTATTATTTCATTTGGAATATATTTTAATAGAATAATTTATGTATATGGAATAAATATTACAATTTCATTGAAGTAAAGTGTGCACCCTATATCTTTAAATCTATATATTTTAATAATACTTTATAGCTTTAAATAAATACATCAGCATATAATTAAATTACATTTTAATAAATCCAATATGGTCCTATTCATGTGTTACAACGAAAAAGCATATTGCTGACATCTTTCTATAATATATTATTGCGTTATATTATTAATATATATATTGATAAGTTTATAAGAACTGAATAAATCAATGCAATTTTCAATATGTTGATCCTTTTTATAAATTAAAGAACACTTATATCTGAGACCATACGTCATGTGCAATAGTAAATGATCACATTCTATTACATTTTTCAACAACGCCATAAAACAAATAAATATGAAAAGTCCAGAAATTATCAAAGCTATGTGAAATATATATAATCTAATTAAATATATATTTATAGTTTCTTTTTAATTAATTAATTTAATTAATTAAGTTTAAAAACTTATTTTCTATATCTTTCATATGTTTAAATTATAACAAAAACATAGTATTACATTTTGTGGGATTTCTTTTGCATTATATACAAACACAACATAGAGAAAGCATCATGAGGAATATTTGCTCGATACAAAACTAAGTTTTTAAAGAATTAACTTAACAAACTTAATCATTTATTTGTTCAACAATATTATTTAATGTTTTGAAAATATAAATTTGGGTACATATTATTCTTATTTAACATTTTTCAATCAGAACGCTATCAATCGCAATCGATACTTTTAATCAAAATGTTTTTCTTTTAGTGAAATTTAGATTTCAGTTGTGCATAATAGTGTCAATTATAAGTGTTTGTTTACTGATTACTGTCCACATTTTTAGCAATATGATTAATTCTATATTTTTGCCATAATAATTAATATCACCATACAGTTTCTTTGCAAACCACCTGTCGCCCAATATGTACCTTCGAATCGTCGACACGACATGGTTTGTTCACAGCTTCTCCAAGGATTGTAAATATTATGATATTATCAGCAGCTCTAAAAATAATGGAGAATTGGGTTCTGCGCGGAATGGAGGCGTGCTTGCGTGACAAATTGAAGCGATATGCTTTGATGATTCCAATTGGAAGTGAGCTCCGAGGATAGACATTAAAACAGGACTAGGTTTATATAGTTATATTATAGGAAGTAAGAAGAAGTCTCACTATATATTGATTAAATAATCAGGTCACACTTATATTTTTCTCAGAATAATATATAATTCGAATTTCTAATAGTAACGCATGTTGAACGTAGAATGTATGCTTTAAGTTGTTATTTTTTGATATTTTCATAAATCGTCGTATTTCTAAATGTTTGACTTACGATATCTTTTAGAATGTGAAAATATAGTATTTTCCTATCTGGTAGTTATGTCTAGGCAATATATATTAAGATTATTAACATATAGTTCATTTAATGAGAATAAATACTGTGACTGTGGTAACATTTTGACTCCATACTGAAAAGTTCATAACATCGAGATGCGACAATTTCATATATAAAACACCGACTAAATCTTCAGCATATATATATAAATTTAATGACATGTTTAACTTTCTCCATTAAACTTAGTATATAAACTATATTGTATATTGAAATATATTAGAAAGTTTAGAAATTTACTAGTCTTTAGATAATAAGATCTTTGTCATGTCATTTTAATAATTAATTTTAAATTCAGCATTTAGTGACTCACATTAAAAATAAAGCTATATTAATTATACAGTCACACTTGCATAATAATTATCCATAACAAATAACCAACAATCAATTAATTAGTAATTTGTTACTCAATCAGCTAATATAGATGAAAGCAGACGTATTTCCGTATATCAACAATGTGCCTATATATAGAAATTTTATACTACTAAGAGTAACCAAGCTTTATTTTGTTGCATAAAACTCTCCGAAAAGGGGAGAAAAGACTATAACAAGTTAACTCAATTTTACAGTCGTCCTCAAATGGATCCGTAGACAGGAAACGTGGTCTTCCGCTTTCAAAACTTGTGCCACCAACTCTGCTGGTTAAACAAAGCTGACAAATAAACCTTTTAGTGAATCTTTCTGCGAGGCAGAGAGGAAACCCCAAGTCACTACTGGTTTATCGCTTCCAGGATGAAACCGTTTGTTGACTATACCATTTGCTGGCTTCAGTCGGAGTTGCATGCAATGCAGCCTATTGTTTGAACACTGAGTTGTCTCAAATAGGGGAGGTTAACTGGCGGTTTCGTGCAGCTCTAGATCTAGATGCTTCGTCGGTTTGCTCCTGAGCTGTGTGTGTCCATGGTATGTCTCTGATTCTGTCATTCACTCTAGAGAGGTTTGTTTGCAGTTGTCACCCTCCGTTGCCTTCTTTGGAGGATTAGAACGTCATTTCAAATAATATATAGAAGAAAATACGAGAAAAGAGCGATTTCTATAGACAATAATCGAATTTTTTAATTTAACTAAAATCCATCGGTTATAATCTTACAAAAAAAGTGATGCGGTGGTATTATTTCATTACACCTAATTTCACGTAGCTTTACTTTCTGTTGTATATCCTGTTTAATATCAGTTTTTTTAAATTGATTGTTAAGTAATTATGTTATTATGTCGCTATAAGAGCTGGTCCACAGTTTCTAATAGGAAGACTGAAAAAGTAGGCATTGAAAATAATTACTGTCGTATATAGTTTTTGTTTTTCCTGTTTCATAATTACGATTTAGTGAGCATGCAGGGAGAAGTGGGAGATATAATGCCGGGCCTATATAGTGTTTTGTTAGAATATTTTGCTGCCATTATGGAGAAGGGGTTGAAAAAGATCTAGGGTATCGATAGGGTTGGATTTCAGGAGAAATTGCGATTTGGGGGAAGATGTGCCGATGCGATAACCAAGCGTTGGACATCGGGACACAGGTGGGCTGAAACACTATAGCTCCCAGGTCTCGAAATCATCGGCTATCATTGAGGCCATCTTCTTACATATTATGTGTGTGTTGCTTTCACCTATAATACGGGTGGCCTAAGAAATTATGTAAGTAATCTTAGTTGCTACATAGTGCTTGGGACATTCCTAAGTAACTGTATAAGAAGTGCGATGTGAAGACTGTCTATTACTAAAAGCAAATATATGTTTAATATATATTGTTAAATGTGCTGTGTTTTTTTCTATATTATTTTAAATATTTTTTTCATTGTTATATATGAATTATATTAGAGTAACAATATCTTGTCAATATCATATTGATCTAATTTTTTTCTAATCAATTTTACAATAGAAAATGTTATGTTTAGTTTAATTACCATTATTCAAACTATTTATAATTTATATATATATATAATAATTACATAAACATTTAGTAAAATATAATTGTGGTAACGTGTCTGTATCAAAATTTGTTGATATTTTAATGACCCTTTTTACTATTAGTTCTTTATACACTCATTTTACACTTGTTAACACTTACTATGTATAAGTTTAACAATTTTTTTAAAGTTAATTTTTTTCTATTCTTTTTATACTAATCTATTTAGTAGTCATATATAGTTAAATTCCTGTCTGTGATAAAAAGAATAAAACTATGTAATTAATTTCTAATACGTCATATTTCACAGTGCTATACTTTAAAGGTGATATCGCTATTTTATTTATTTTTTAGAGTATAACTTTATTTTTAAGAATATATTTTAGAATATAATTGAAAAATATATGGTTCATGAAATGCCCGTGATATTCATAGTATTACATATTTATTATAATTTTTTTAATTCTAATTATCATAGATGTATTTGCACCAAATATATTTATAAATGATACGCTATTGTATACATATACATTATCATGTTGAGTATAGTATGTCCATTTTGTTGTCAAGAAATTATGACTTCTATATATAAATATACTTCATATTACAATATACAAAATATTACCTATAATGCATATGAAAGTGTTAAATATTAATCATATACTAATCATACATACATTATATAAAAAATCCATTATATATATTCTAAGCGCAATCCATATAAAATGTCTAAAAATATATATTTTTCTAAACAGTCCCTATATAGATGTCTTACCTTGCAAATCGCATACAAATAAGCTTGTACATATAATGGGTATATAAACTATACACATGATATTAGACACAAGGCCTTACGTCGCAGTTGTATTGTTTATTAGACTTTCTGTATTTCTACGTTTGATTAATGTGCGGACACTTGTTTTGCAATGATTTTGGTATGTAAATAATACAGTGCAGCTTGCTAATTGACTTTTTGGATTCTGCGAGATATACACATTTGTTGGTTTCTTATACAAGATAAATATTATTAGTTCGGTTTTTACATCATGAATATAGAAGTGACACTCGTCTCTGCATATATACATACATTCGTGGTGGGACTAAATTGGGAAAACAAGTCCCGCATTGGTCTAATGTTTAATTTATTCTCAAACTAGGCATGATCAAGCACACACGTAAATATATACAAATCATACTGCAACAGCATCTCCTCCGTATGTATTTGGCTACATCTTCTATGAATGTATATATCTATCTATATATTACATGAGACAGCATGCTTACATGTGATTTATAAACACTTTGATCATTATGTTTACGTATCAGTCTCCATTCTCTGCATGCATTCCGTATCATTTTAAATCATTTCTATCTATATGTAATATATAATGACCTTTTATTCTCTGTTTGCGATCATTCTTGTCACTTTATATGATTTTAGGCTTTTATGTATTATTATCTCGGGTAATATATAGATCTGTTTTTAAAGGTGCAACCCCTCTTCTTTTATATATATACTAAATTATGCCTCTTAAATATAATAAAAAGATTATATTTTAACAACGGTGTGAGGTACTATCATCTTTGTATATATCGCACTTCTTATATTCATTTGTGCTATAATAATTTGGTGTTTATTTGCTCATATTTTATTTTGATTAGAAATCATCATATTGAAACATATATATGTTACATATATTTAAAGTGTTAACTAAAATACTGTGCGACTGAATTATTCTAGATATCATATATTTAAATTAACTCTTTATTTCGATTAACTGAAATGAATTTAATAAAACTAAATTTAATTTGATTGAAAATATTTCATTCTATATATTTCAATTTAATTATAAAATAGCAAATTTATTTTGATGAAATAAATGCTGAAACCATTTTCTTTAATATACTGTAGGACAAATGATTAATGCTAGAACAGTTATTTTTAAAAATATTTTTGTCACATATAATAATCACATGATACAGTCACATTATTTATTAAATTAATATTAAAAGTGTTTTACAGAGCTTATAAATTTTGATATTTAAGAGGTCAAAATATTTATAAAAAATCATTAAACAGTATATATTTATCGATTGTTTGTATTCCATATATAATAGAGAGATAATCTTAGAGAAATTCACACAATTTATTTTTATTTTTTTGTTACATCCTAATTTTATTAAATTAAATGCAGCATTACCGGTTCTCTTTGTATAATATGAAAATCGAATCAATGTAATTAATTTTTATAATAATTTTTAAAATTATTTCTCCATTAAATAAAATTACTTTACTCTATTTTGATCTTAATTTAATTGGTTGACTTTATTAACGTTTAACTAATTTATATATATATAAATTTCAAATAAATTTTAACATTATAAACTAATCATTTATAATAATATACATATCATTAGTAAATAGATACTCGCATTATCGTTTTATACCATTATTAGAGTTACATTAATCGAGTTATAATTCTAATTATATTTATTAATTTGTCTATTAATATTATTTTAGTAATTAATTTCAGTATTTTAAAATAAATTACATGAAATGTATTATAATGTTAACATATATACGATAAAAGTAACAACTAATGTATTTTTCTTTGCAATGTAGTTTCTAATATTATGATTTAATGTTTATAATTAATCAGTTTACTATTTCATATTATATATATATTAAAATTTAATAGATATTCTATATATGCGAGCATACGCATACATCAATATAACTGCTCAAATATAACGCCTTCATTTTAAATTACAAACTTATATAATTCCTTTGTCGTCATAACTGATTCGTTAAATATAAATTAAATAAGTATAATAAATGCAGAAAACAGTGGAATATTTGGTTTCTCCGTTTTTAAATTACCGTTAAGTAAATGTGTTACGAAAAAGTGTTGGACAATATTGTGCACATACAATATAATAAATTATATACATTGGTATTGATAAAATTGTCCATAATGTATCTAGTATACATTTATAATATGATTACTTACAATTTATTACTGAATATAAAGTATATAAGTTAAAGAACATACGTATTACTGATAAGATTCACAGATTCGCTTGATTGGTATTCAAATGGTTGACCGTCAACAGTACAGATCATTACCATATAATATAGTCGGAAAATTTAGCGATATAACAAAAAATTCTGGAATGTTTCACAACTTTTCAAGTGCTTTTGGACTGGTGAGAAGATCTCTTAGCAGTGTCCAAACCTGCTTCGCGGCGGCATCCTGACTTACTGGGGGTCGACCACGAAAGAGATCCAGATGCGGCAGAAAGTAATGGGGACATCGACGGTTTTGCAAACATGAAATAAGTTGAAGGAGAATCCCGTTGATGCGATCGGGAATACAGAGATCGTCCCACTCTGCTTCTTGCGGGTGCTTCTCGCACTCGTAAAGCAGTAACGTCTTGAGGTGGTAGTTGTGGACAATCTGACTGGAGCAGTCGCCCAACTGCCGGTCACACAGGGTCTTGAGGATGCTGAGGCACCGTCTTCGGCACCCGCCATACATGAGACGTTCCTCGGCGTCACCAAAGTCGAGCACCCAGGCGTCGCCCTCCGCCGAGCTCTGTTTGTCCTTCATATAGACGGACTCTTTGCTGAGGAGGTTGAAGCCTTCTGTCTTGACGTCCGCAACCACAACCGAATTGGGGAAGAGGGAGTTGGTCGAGGGCCAGTGACTGGCTGATCGTGGCCAAATGGAGCCACAACGGAAGGCCGGTGTGATCTGGATGAGATAGCGGTCACGGATGCGCAGCCTCACTTCACTCGTGTCCGATATCAGCTTCACTATGTCGCGATAGGCGCACTTCTCGATCGCCTGAGCGACCAGTGTTTGAAATCTGGAGCGGATTTTGCGAGCAGAGAGGTAGCCAGAGGCAGTGATAAATTCCACCCAAAGTGACATGGATCGTTTTCGGCCGTCGCTAAGTTTGAGTACAGCACAACCCGGCACTGTTCCATCGTCGACGAAGTTGAAAACACCCATTTGATTGAGATAAAGCACCACTTCAAATTCAGTGGTGGACAGGACACGTAGACCCTCAAAGTGGCCGTTCTCTGATTTCAAAGTACTAATGAACCGCGGCTCCTGCATCTCCACTTCCTTGAGGACGTCTTGAGCGATCTTGACCACTTCACGAACGGTTTTCGAGATGTTGGCCTTCCTGGCCTGAACTCGGTCATGGTAGTAGGCGTTCATGTAGTAATAGGCTCTCGACTGATGCGCCAAGAGAACCGGTGCGTGTTCCACCCCCTTATTGATGTTGCTGGCTCCGGCAACAGCCGCAGCATTCAGGTAATTGGCAACTCCGTTCTCGTACATGTGTGCGGAGATACGATGGGTGGTTTGTGGTACTCGACGTCGCGGTTGTCGGATTTTAGGGGGAATTTTCAGAACGACAAGCCAGCCAGCGGCGGTTACTATACCTAACTCAGAGACTTGCCGGATCCAATGAAAGTGAAGCAGAAATTTGATTACGAATGTCGACTCTAATCATCAGTTATTGTCGAGCTCCGCCTTAGTAATTAACCTATCAGAGAAGGGTCAGATTGTGCTGCTTCTCACTTTTTATATTTTTTAGATTGCAGAGATCTAATCCACCAGAAATTAAACATGTTTATATATCAGGATTATATTACGCTGAGGTTAATCAATTATAGGTGGTTTTTCAGTTATACAATAAAATAAAAACGGTAACTTTCCGGTTTATCAAGTAATATGTCAAGATATTGATAACTATAATTTATAAACAGACTGCCGATTACTTTGCATCAGCAAAGTTTTAATATACCAAGCTTATTTTATCAAATGATTTTATATTCTCCAAGACAATCTATTTTTAAATAAATGTCGTCTATTTTTATATTTATCGAGGTTATAACTTTATATTCTCCAATAAAATATTTTCACTTTTGTGTTTCAATATACTGACAATATTTATTGTTGTTTCAAAGTGAATAAATTATTTAGAAATCTATAAATAAAAATATATTAAATTTTTAACATATAATCATTCAATGATGATCCGATCTCTAATCCGATACGATCCGATATAATGATCTGATCTCTCCTAAGTGTTCAGGATTTCAATTAAATTTCTCAAATAAATAATAAAATGAAATGACTTAATAATTTTATGTATATCAATGCATAATTATTAATAATGCATATATCAATAAAAATGGCGTCGTTTTCCCCTAAAATATAATAAAACTGGAAAATATTCACAATATGGCTATATATTAACTCTGAATAGACGTATATATGGTCAGGGTTTATAGGATCTATAAACTAAAATCTATAAATGCATAAAGATCTATAAACCTAAAATAGGATCTATAGGTCTATGGTCTATAATTGGGTTGCTATACCAACATTTAGCATATGCAGTGATTCTAAATATTTCATTTGTTTTCCATTCACACGCTCGATCGTCTATTTAGTGCCAAATATGTTGGGATTATATAGAATTAGATATAGGCCTGTATATAGGAAATATATTGAAACAAATAAGTTTTTATCCTATTTTTCATCAATATTATTATATGACATCATAGTTATAGTTTCGTTAAGCGGCAAACAAATTATTTAGCATAAATTATATAAGGATGTGGGGATTAACTTATAAAATGAGTTAATTCCGTCCGAAAGCTTAAATACTTTTTGATACAATTTTTTAATGGTTTTTTCTCATTTTGAGTCATGTATCACTTATACATCATCAATTTTATCAATATATTCTATATGAAAGTTTATGGAAGCAGATATACTGAACAGTTTAGAGTATCTCTTAAAAAGTAATAATAGATTACATTAATATAGTACTTAAATAGTAAATTACATTAATATAGTACTTAAATAGTAAATTACATTAATATAGTACTTAAATATAGTAAATTACATTAATATAGTACTTAAATAGTAAATTACATTAATATAGTATTCAAATAGTAAAGAGTCAAACATCGGTGAATCAGTTTGCCCCCAACCACTGAACCTTGTAACTTCTAAAATAGTTAATATGGTACGTTAATTTGAGTTTGTATAAGAGTATTGGCAGAATTATTAACTATGTGAGGCCATCTGACTACCATTTACATTTATATACACTAAACACTTGTGGAACAATTGTGAATTTATTTATTTGATAAGATGGTAGCATGCGGAAGGGTTAGGTGTATATAATAAATAAAATCAATGTAAATTGTTTATTTTAATCATTTTAAAATTTAAAAAAGTCTAAACATGCCTGTTTAAACCGTTACTTTTTGTAAAAAGGAATTTGTAATTTAATATTAAAATTGCTAAATGAATCTTTTCATAGTTTTTGTCATGTCTTTAATAATCGAAACAGTCCGGATAATGGTAAAATATTAAAATGTCTCTCGTGTGTTTCAGTAATTTTATTATAACTGTAGATCAATATCATTGCGTCGTATAATTTTTATATTATATGTTTTTTAAATTATTTAAATATATTGTAAGTTTATTATTTTAAATAAATAAATGACCTTTTTGGCTTAAATATAACAAATATACTGTCATTTGGCTCAATGAAAGTTACACATTTCTTTGATTACATAATATACAAGTATTCAAAAGATCTGACTCAATATTCTCATACACATTGAAAATATTGAATACATATTGAAAATATTGAATACATATTGAAAATATTGAATACATATTGAAAATATTGAATATACATATGGAAAATATTGAATATACATATGGAAAATATTCAATTTATATTTTCGACAAACTCAATATATACTCAAATTTTAAATGTGTACTCAAGCTATATTATAAAATTCAAGTATCAAATACTTTTACTACCGATAAAGTTATATTATGCAGGGGCCTCGATATTTTAAAAAAGGGCACATTAAAAAAAACAATAGTCATTTTTACCTATTACTCATGCTTTTATTTTCAAAAGGGCATAGAATATTGAAGCAAAATATTGGTGCGACATTGTCGCACCTTGTCGAATGTAAGCGAGGTCCTTGTTATGTAAATACTACTATAATGTTTACCTTAGCACAATATTTTTGTAATTTATTATCTATAACGTACTATTTTTCCGATTTTACTATGCCAGTGGAAGATAGTTTACGTAAAACTTGAATTTATGTTAATAAAATTATAGTGTTACTATTAAATTTCTATTGTATTATTGTGTTATGTTTAGCATTAATTTCCATCGTGTAATGTTAAGCGGTGATATATGAAGATATCTAAAATATTCTTTAACAGAATATATAGTCACTATTCCTCATTGCGAAAATTCTCAATGTTTAAAATAATAGGAGCGAATTTATTGATACATATATTTAATTTTGTGTAAATGTAAAATAAAAGAAACTATGAGACTCGAGGGAGAATTGAAGGGCCTTTGAAAGCTCTCCGAGTTAATTCAATCACCGCCCATTTGGTCGAGTCGTCTATACAGACAGGGACTCTTAGACGCGCCATTATCACCCTCTTGAACCACCCCTTGACTACTGTCGAACCACCCTTCAACACAGAGTGCACAGTCCTGATCAAAGTCACTTCGAATTTGTCAAATTGTCACCATTCTGTATATATTGTATAGGCAGTTGAATAAAGGGGGACTCACTCTAATTCTGTTCAGTTTGAGTTATTTTCTTGACAGGGTCGGCAGGCTAGAGAGAGAGGAACACTAAAACTGACCTGTGGTCACTCAGTGGTGAGCCGATAATCCCTTCCTCTCTCTCTCGTTCTCTATCTTACTCGTCATCGCTTTTGATGCCGTGTCATGAGAATATTATATTGACCGTGGCGACCCTAATGTTTAGGAGAGCTTAATATATTTATACAATACGGGCCGGTAACTGTCTGTCATCTCATTAACCTTAAATAGATTTTTGTGTTATGTATTATTACTGTGTAAAATTTTTCAATCGATAACTATATAATGTTTAATGTGTTAAAATTAAACTTTCTATAATTTTTCTAAAATGAACTATATTTCAATTGATTGAATACTTTAACAAAATACTTTCTTATAACACCACTATAATTACTAAATACCTAAATAGTTGTATGCTTTTTGTGTAATCTCATAGATATAAATCAACATTATATCATTTATATTAACAATTAGTAAGTCTTTTTTTGAGATTATGTATTTGAAAAATAAGAATAAATCCACTAAATACTGCTTGATTTTAATTATTCTAAGAAATACTTTTAAAGACTTAATTTAATAATTTTCATTTATTTGAATTAAACGTTTTTTTTAAATAGTATTTTGTGATGATTTCATTTTTTGCAACCTTTAAGTTAATAAAATATAGTCATTTAATATGGTTTAGTTATTAAGGTTTCTAACACTGGACAAAAATTGATTAAATATTCTAAATCGTATTTTAAAATAATTAATTTAGTTTATTTCGCTAACATTTCGATAAAGAGTATGAAACACAGACAGTGTATACTTTTGAATAGTGTTTATACTATTTATTATCTATATTTTATTTATTTATTAAATAAAAATATTTTGAAACCAAATTTGATTAACTACTATTAACATAAAATGTTGTTCCTTATATGTATACATTTTTATCTCTGCTATAATTGTAGGACCATATAAGTCAATATTAGAAGACCCATGGGGTGGGTCAATAATAAAAGACCCATGGGGTGGGTCAATAATAGAAGACCCATGGGGTGGGTCAATAATAGAAGGTACATGGGGTGGGTCAATAATAGAAGACCCATGTAGTGGGTCTATAATAGAAGGCTCATGGAGAGAATCAATAATAGAAGACCCATGGGGTGGGTCAATAATAGAATGGCACATGGGGTAGATCAATAATAGAAGTTAGGCCCATGGTGTGGGTCAATAATAGAAGGGCTAAGGGGTGAGTGAAATTGACCCACACTATTTCAAACCTATATATATATAATAGAATAAGCAAGTACTGTCTAATTTACCTGAAGTTTTTAGTTCTCGGCTAACTTTTTATTTATTGGCTTTCAAATGGTATATATACGAGTTTTGATCCAATCACCTTTAATTCATAATATAGATTTTTGTCTAAATTTCATATTTTTATCTACATAAAAATTGTATTATGTATTTTACTTTTTGAAAACGTGAAGGATATGTTCATAACACAAAATGAGTTCAATACAAATACATATATATGACCGTGTGTTTTTAAAATTATACAATTAGTAATATACTACTTAATTAATATTTATAATATATATATATATATAAACAGTGTAAAACATATGTATAATTAACTTAATAGCTGTTTTTGATAAAAAGTATCTGCAGAATATTATTTTTAAATATTCTAGGAGTAATAAACGTTATGGTGTGTATAGGTCAATTTTAAACGAAAAGCTTAGTGAACATATTGTAGGTCTATATCATTTACAATTCTTAATTTGATTTTATAACTAATATGTCTTATAAATGTTTTTTGTTAATACAGTAAATATATTATTCTTTTTAAAAAATTGTATAGTAACCAAAAATACTATGTTTTTTATTGTCTATATACTATAATATGTAATATGTCGTTTTTAGTTAGTGTAATACAGAACATATCGTTTCAAAATTCCTATAATACACATCAGCTATATAGTGAATATTCATATTAATAATAAGAAAATGTATATTATATACAGTGTCATTAAAAGGTTAATAATTCTTTTTTGACTAGAATTCCCCAAAGAACTGCATGGGTTGACATCATGCTTCAGACATTGTGGAAAGTTTGGTTAGTTAAATCTTCCTTGCGTGACGCGATTTACTCTCTGAAAATCTTTCCCACGGAACTATATACTAACCTATAACTAGAAGCTCATTTCAACTATAATATATAAGAACTGAGCCTCCCTTAACAGTGTGGCAGTTAGCCCGCTCCCCATGTGTATACGATTGTATATTAGAATTGACTGCAGTTATTAGCGCGATCCATTAACTGAAACTTTAGAAAGAAAACTGAAAACTAATGAATTAGATTGATGCTGACAGATTCTCCAAAGCAAAAGCATCGGGTGCTTTTTGGAACTTTCGCGGAACGGAATATATTGTAATATTATTCTCGTTCTATAAAACAAAGCGCTTTTCTTGTTTATTAAAAACATGGCTTAACTCGAGATGAAAAATTATTGTTTGTGGCCAATATCATATCATATATTACTTCTTTAAACTATAATATAGCGGGTGTGAAATACTACATCTATACCTTCAATCCAAATTTTCAATTTATTTAATTAATAAAATTAAAGGCTGTTATATGTTTAATTTTGAATCATATAGGCATATATAAATTGATAAATCATGATTTATTCAATACATAATAATATATTTACCGTCAAAAAACAATAAGAAAAACCATACAGAATTATAGGATAGCATTAGTTATGTTTATAGAATTGAAGAATAATAATTTATTTAAAATATATTAATAATAACTAAAAATTATAATATTGGTCGCTATACAATCATATTCATATTAATAATAATAATAATAATAATATTCATATAATAATATACATACTATAAGAATAATTTGTTTATATATAATCATTAATGAAAACTTATAAGTCATAGATGCAATTAATTGATTTATTGGTCACAATTTTGTAATAAATATATCAAAGCTCGTGAGTTATCAATTGTAACCAATTCGAACTTTAAAATATAATAACATTGTCTTTTAGTGGAGCGGTGTGTTTCATGTTTTGTATATATCAGCACAATTTGAATACTTTGCTCCTTATATAATATTTTATAAACAACTTTTTAATCCTTCTCTCCTGTTTCCAATCTCCTCAATTCTTTTTGGCTTTATATATGCGTTTGCAGTCTATATAATCTTTCACTAATTTTATCCATTAATTTCTGTCATCTAATTGAATATCGATTAGCATGCGGGAAGAATTGCTGGAGCACTGCATTGACGTGATTTGCGCTGTCAATTAGTGCTAATAGCACGTGTGGGTTGGGGGTTAGGGGCGGAGGGCTCAGTCAGTTATAAAGCTTTCAGCCGCGGGGAGTCGTTTAGGGTTACATATTATACCTAACTGAATTATGCGCCAGGGATTCCATAATGATATGACCAGGTTGCAAGCTGTTAATAGATTTTCTGACGTTTTATCGAAGTGCCAATTTAAAAAGGATTTATGGTTTGATTTTAAATATATATATGTATTATGTATTAAATACAATTTAATCGATGACTTTTTTTGTTTGTTTGTAATAGAGGAAATAATAAAAATAGTAATTTTCATATTGAAAGTTTTATAATATAAAAATGTTTAATCACGTTAAAATTGAATTAGGGGATGCAACCGGGTATCATTTGTTTATTGATTATTTATAGAGGTTAGGAATAACATGTATTTAGTCAATTAATACATCAATTAAATTAATGTATCCTTTAGAAAATGTCATCCAAAAATGAAATAATTAAATGAAATATTAAGAGAATGCGGGCAAGTATAAACAAACAAATAAACAAGAATATAATATAATATAATTAATTAATTCCTTTCTTAATTAAGTAATTGTTTTTTGGTTTATTTCTTATTATATTTTAAACTGGCTATACAATAACAATGCAGAGATATACATAATATATCCGAACAATCTTTTTTATTATTTTTAATTAAGCTATTATTTATCCCACTTTAATATCTATAATATAGTTAGTCTGGCTATATATATATATACATATATATCTGTTAAGCAGCTGATTTTAAATTGATTTACACAATTTTTTAAATTAATTAGTATGATTAAATTAGATTACTTTTAAATTGACTTCAAGGAATAAATAATGTAATTCGTTCGTTTGAAATATCACTACAGTTTTCCCATTTATTGTTGCTGAATTTATTTCCCGCCGTGATTTTAATTTTATTAGGTAATAATACATATATAATAATATGCACATAATCAATACACTATATCATGACTTTTTGCCTATTCCAAAAGTTTGTAAACTAATTTTCAAATATTTGTTTAAGCCACTTACTTTGTTTTTAATATTTATACTTTATTTTTACTTGATTTAATAGATCTATAAAATATAAACTTTATATAATTACTATTTAGATATATTAATATATTTCTATTGATCTTATGATTATTAATATTATAAATTAAAAATTCGGTTGCTATATTTATTTATCACCTAAAAAACCACTATTTTGAATTTTGAATTATCCTCTATTATGAAATTTTCTTCAGTTGTATATGGTCTTCATAAGAAGAATATGAGAACAGCATATGGTGACCGTGTGCAGTCACAAAAAGACCAAATCGATGTTTAATTCAAAGATAGAATCTTATGTGCTCCTTGTACAAGTGGTCTTTTTACAGCGTCAAGAGGGTGTCTTGAAGAAGCTGTCTGCGGTGATAGGACTGTTTTGAGTAGGCTTATATTGAAGAGGCTTTGTGAAGAAGTATCTTTATACATATATATATACTGAAAAGATAATTCCGGGTATATAGTAAAGTCTTATCAATTGTCACTTCATTAATGCATCAATATATGTTGAAAATATTTCTTTGAGATCCTCTCTATTTCTTCTTTTTAAATCAAGTTATATTTGATAGTTTTATCTTAATCTAGGAGGGAAAAATGTGAATGTATATTATAGTTATATAATGAAAAACTTTTTTGTGATTTTGAGATTAACATACCATATATCGAAGAATTTGATAAAAGAAAAAAATTGTGCGCAAACGACTTTACTTAAAAAAATGTATGGTATAATTCAATAACAAAATATAGTCAAATTGTATTACATATTGGCAAGGTGTATGAATCGTTGCTAAACAATTTGACTTATTAATATTATAGAATAAACTATTTGAACTTGTTTTGTGGTTAAATGCTTTAGGGTCGTTTTTTCGACGAAGTAATTTATATCTTATCGATATACATACAAACATTAACCAAGGAACTAGAATAGCGCAAATTCTATAATCTGTAAAAAATGGTAAATAAGGAATCGATCTTTTTCCATAGAAAAATGATATGTCTGTTTAAAATTACACACATGTTGTTTCATCATCTGTTATTTTAGAAATAGTTTACATCTGATTGAGTATTACATTTCAAGAAGGAGCTAAAAAGTGATTACAGTTTTTCAGATTAAAAAATATTTTTTAGATAAATTGGTTCGTCGGTTGGTATATTATGTAACAGATATATTTTGATATTTTAATTTGATATTCTAAAATATTTAAAAGTGTTTCCATAGTTTTCCATATTATAGTGACAGTTTTAAAATCCATTACGCATATAATCATCAAAGTATCCTTGCTATTCATTTAGAAAAAGTTCGTGTCACTTGGTTCAATTTAATCTAACGGTTAAAATTGCATGACGTCATCAGATGCTCAAAAAGTGATCTTTTAGTCATATATTTGAGATATTTGTTATTAAAACTTTCCTAGTGTTGATATCTTTATTGACTCTATGTATAAAATATATTTAAAAAGTATGAAAATCCATAGTAAAAGTATTGATGTAAATATGATGTATTAAATATTACTATATTGAAATCAGTGCATATTTTTCTTTAAAATCAAAAACTTTTTTTTTTGGTAAAACTTTACCTGTGGATTAGATGTCACCAACATACTATCAAATAATCCCTCAAGCTAGTGTGGATTGTGGACAAATGATGACGTCATTGACATTAAACTATGTGACACATTTTTTGGATTTCTTAAAATGATAAAAAGTGTTAAAATTGATTTGTTTTGGAATATTTTTTAAATTATAGTATACAGTATAATTGAAATGCATAATTGAATCGATTACTAGAAAGTCTATATATGAAAATATTTTAAATGTTGAAAAAACGTTTTCAGACTATGGTTAAAATTATTAATAATTAATTAAGCCGATAATATTAAATTACAGAACGATGAATCATTGAAACAGTTAATTTAAACATTCAAATATAACTAAAATAAAATTAACTATATTTTTACAGTCTGTATGTATATATATATATGTGTGTGTACAAATGAGAATAGATTATAGATCATAGATTGTGTACGGACTATATATGTATTTTAGTTAACAGTTATTTGTAGAAAATAACTATATATTCTAGCCTCTCAAATTAACTATATGTTTACAAAATAATCATAAAAAGCCCCCGGAAGCCGATTTTTTAACATGCTTCACTGCAATTATTATAAATATATACCCAAAATCTCTATAATTTTAGTACATTCACATACAGTGCTGTAAATTAACACATGAAGATTTTGATATCCTAACTGGCAAAATTAGGCTATAAATTAATGACATTGTTGGCTCATTTTTATTAGCAGTATACAACGGTATCAAAAGTAGCATCTGAATTATTAGCAGAGCTATTCATATAAACAGTCGACGAGATAATTGTTTGCAATTTTCAAACTATAGTTCACCTGTTTGTATGGAATGCATGCAGTGCAGTGTTATTATATTCCTTACGTACACGGATATATGTAGTCTTTCTTGATAATTGCATCTACATGTTAAGTATTTACTGGGGAAAAAGGATCACAACATATGTTACTTGGGGAAATGTTATGAGGAAAACCGAGAGCTGTATGCCAGGGACTGTATATATGTCCAAGATTTTGAAGCCGGCAGACGACAGGTAACTCGAGAAATGTCGCCAGCCAGTTGTTACCAATACATGAGAAAACTTGTAGGCTACGAGATTGTATGCAGACCCCTCCTGGTGTAGATTATTAGTAGATGATGGTAACGGCGTAGGACAGTCGGACCTTGTGTGTTTGTTTTAGATGGGCGAAAGTTAGTTTAACTTTACATTTGCCAGTGTTATGAAGTTCAGCCTCATTAATTAGTAAGTGTCGTGTGTTGAATTATGGACTATATTTGATAATAATCCTGTTCTGTTGCGGGAATTTTTTGGGGTATAGAGTTATGCAGTTACTAAAATATAATTGATTAAACTTGTAAAATTTTTCTTAACAAATAACTTACATTAAAAAACACAATTTTTTTCTCTTTTTCTAAATATAAATTATTGATAATATACATTCTTAACAAATACTATGATTTAGCTAGATATATTTAGCTATATATTTAACTATATACAATGTATGTTATCAGTTTTTCGCATTACTATTGGTTTGATCTTTGTAAGATATTACTATATTATCATTCTATATATCCTGATCCCTATATGTACAATGTCATATTATACATATTCAAATTAAACATTATTTTAGCACTTTTTTTGCATCATTTCGTTTCTTAAATCCAATGATAAAATACATTTATACTATAAAGAAAGTATTTATTTTTAACATTATTTTGATTTTGTATGAAAGTAAAATTAATAGTAATGCAAATATAATTTTGCTATACTCTAATTTGAATTTATACTAGAAGAAAGCCCTTCGCTATGTTGACAAAAACGTTTTGTCTTTATATTCTGACTTTTCAAGGTCATCTACACAAACGTTTCTCATTCTTCCAACATAACAATTCACACAAAAGTGATCAACATGGTTTTTACAATATTCACTAATACTACATTACTATAATGTAGCTATATTTTTAGAATATGTACATATACCAATTATTTAATTGTTAGTATATGAACATATTCCAATTATTTAATTGTTAGTATATGAACATATTCCAATTATCTAATTGTTAGAATATGAACATATTGTAATCTTTTATACACATATTTCTTAAAAACTATTATTTTAAGTTAGAATATAATTACACGCCATATTTATTGAGAAAATACGATGAATAAATTTGTTGAAAAAGCGTTATTATTTAAGTTTGTATATCTCTTACTATAACTGGTATATATATACTGTCATCAGGTTTTTTAAATCTTAATATATCGATATTAAATTATATATATTGTATATGAAGTGTTACGAATTTAACAAACTATTGCATTATTTTTGAGAAAAAATAAAAGAACGACAAACAGTTAGTAATCTAATTTAAATCCCATAAATGTAGACAGTGCGTAATATGGTGATGACAGATTCATGAAACTACATCTAGTGTATATCACTGAAAATATATGAATGTTTTGACTACAACTTGCCTTCAATAAAAGCCAACAGTTAGTTAGTATTCGATAGCACGATAGTTGAGAGTCGCAGCAGCAGAATCAACATCCTCCCGTTTACTACCTGGCACTTGGTAACCCCGCCGATGGTCACAATTCCTCGCCATATTCGGTGGCTGCTGGCAGCGATTCTGGTTCCCAAACCCAGCTGCCCCGGTAATTTCCCGGCCACACTTCTCACAGAAGGAAGCTCGATGCTTTTCCCCTCCTTGGCCGGCGATTGGATTCCCGCCGCCGCCACCACCACCACTGTTGCAACAGCTCCCGGGCCGTATTCTCCCCTGTGGGCTGTTCATTGCATTTACGGGGGACCTGTAGAGACTGTGACCACCACCACCACCGCTAGCTCCAATATCACAATCACTCCCGCCGCCGCCCGCGCCGTCCCTGCCGATCTGTCCGCAGGTGCACTGAGGCTGGGTGGCACGGTTGATCCCGTGGACTGGGCAGCTGTTGTTGGTGGAGTCGGTGGCGGGGCCGTGTTGCTGCCCGTGGTTGTGGTGATCGTTGCAACAGTTTGCCATGATCGTTGAATTTCTGTGTACGCCTGGTTTTGTGTAGAGAGAGAGAAAGGGTTCAGAGGAGCTGTTTTGTTTTGTGAGCCACTGAATGACACCTCATATTATTATAATGCTGAGAAGCATAGCTAATTTTGAGTTAATGGGTGTGGAGACAGGATATCCTCTCACTGAGGATGTTTGGAGAATTAATGTATTTAAAGTAATGTTAGACTGAGTATGAATACGCTGGATACGACACGACTATATATTACTGTATTAGCAATTATTAAAAATTGATTTGTATATTTGTTTATTTTTTCACACAGGTCTTTTTATTTTTTATAGAATGTAAATTAAATCCACAATTAATTTAGCAATCTAATTTGAAAAAGTATCGTATTCAGTTACCAAGTCCTGTTAAATTACGTTTTATTGTAAAACACTATAGTTATTTGAGTGATTGCAATTTGATTTGAAAAGTAAATATATTTCATTTTCTCAATTTTTTTAATTTGTGACATGCATCTATGATAAGCATCTTATGATAGACCAGTGGGGGATGGAGGGAGTACTATCAAATGACAAGCCACATTTATTCACTACAATTCGTATAAAAAGAAAACGATAATCTTTATTTTAATATCATATGCATTTTAATGAAATGATTGAAGATGCGCATTAAAATGGATAGATTATACAAAGATGTTTTCAAAAAATATATAGGCCTACTATACCTGAATGAAATAAATACGAGACTAAACTATTTCTATTTTTGTAACTTTTGCGAAGACTGGTAATATCCAACTGGTCTATAAGAAGTATGATAACTATTTGCATCATGCTATTACTATCATTAATATTTTTAAAATTGATAATTAAAACAAATGACAAAATGTCATTATCCTATAATTCCCTCGATATAATCTAGTGCCGCTGAGAATAAGTAGCCTATGTACCAACGGGGATTTAATTATCCTATATTGTTAACAAAATAATAATCCCTTTCCTGAAAAAATTAAACAAAACATGCAAAAACTGCTGAGTGAAAATATGGCAACAACTATCTATATAGCATGACTTTCCAGGCTGGCAGTCAGTTTTCCCATAGAATGCTCCCTGAATATCCCAGGGCAAGAGACGGTTGAGAAAATGCGCGCCAAGTATGTATGTTATATTATATATAGAGAGGAGAGAGATGTCACCGTCAGCTTCCTAATTCGAGGTGTCAGCCTGATTCGAGTCTTAATCCCAGAACAGGGATTTCTGATGTATTGCCGGTCAACTCAAGCTGACAGTTGCAGAACATCGAGAGGAATAATGGGATGTTGAGGGTGTCTTAATGGATAGGCGAGGAGCACTAGTTGTTTTCTGTTTTCCATCACAGTTTTATGTCATTATATTATTTGTGCTTCCTCGAGCGGGAATAAAATAAGTATATTATTTGACCACTATAATATATGGCGCAACAGATATATTTAACTCTGTAATCATTTTAAACTGCAATAGAGGTTCTTGATATAAATATATAGATACAGAGTTGGCTGATGGTAATGTTTATAACGGCCTAATATTATGGATTAGATATGCAGACCGATCCTGATCTTGATTATTTTATTATCGGAAGCTTAATTCATAAGATATGAATGGACACCTCAAAATGCATATCATTGTTTATCTGAAAATGAATAGGTGAACAGAAATTAAATACATATTATACATTAGTTAGGGGAATATTTATACCGTCGACGGACGTCCTTTCTTTCATCTTAACGTTGTCAAAGTCGGCAATTTAAAGTATTCTTTTTTTATTTTGAATAAATTGAGGCATTTTTAGATATAAATAATAAATAATTATCCCTCAAGATACGGAGCTCTCATTATATTGATTGATCTATTAATTAAAAATCGATATCTTTCAAATGGACAATATTTATTATACAGTTCTCTTGTATACGAATACTCATGTAAAACAATTAATATTAGGAGTATTTTCAGAAGCATTTTTTAGTTTTTTGAAAAATTAAGTTAAATTATTGTACATTATTCTTGCTTAATTAATGTTAATATTACTAAATATAATTACGCATTACTTGATATAACTCCAATAGTGTAAGTATATATTATAACATTTATAAATCTATGCTTCTTTGTTAATATCACGATTTTTTTCTCTCCATAAAACAGGTACTCCAGTATGTCGACCAGACTCACGGTCGTTGGCATTTTACTGAAATTCGAGCTATTTTCAGTCGACGATATATCCAGAAAAACGTTGCAATAGAAATATTTTTGGCTAATAGAAGTGAGTGTCTTCCTGTTTTATGAATACTTATTTATTGAATATTTCCATTTTTGTAAATAAAAACGATTTAAATATTATATATATATATATATATATATATATTCATAACTAAATTAAATGAAAATTATAGAACTTTTATCGAAGGTTTAAGACGCCCTGATATTATAAGAGGTTGTGTAGACTATTTCAGAAGCGGGATAAATTCCGAGATCAATTCTCTATATCTGAAAAGTGTCGCCCGCTCACAGAAAAAGTATTATATTTGAAAAAATTCACGACTATACGCTGTGTTTGTCATTCTCGAACGACAAAATCAAACATTTTACAAACATAATATACAAACCAGGTGTTCTACTAACTTCATTTTGAACAATAAAAAAGTAGCATTTGTTGTGTCAATTTTCATGGTAATGTATTTTGCAAAAATGTTTTAAACAACGAGCGCGTACAGCGTTGCCATTTTGTACTAAAAATGAAATAGACGCTGCATAATTGTATACCTACTGCACTTTTCGAACTCTATGTAAAAAACAACATTTTATAGTATTCGCTTGATGGGTTTTTGATATGTCCCCTTAGCCATTGCGATCAGATATGTCAATGATGAAGGAGAAGTGTCCATTAATGTTTAGCTTTATGGTGAAATTACAAATTTTATGCTAAATATATTATTGTGAAATTATTAGGTTAAATGTAGTGGATTATCATTCTCCAAATGGACAAGTTTTTTAAACTTATTTATATATGGTATAGGCGCCTTATATATATAATACAAAATGCTCTTTAACAAATAAAATATACATATAAATAAAGCGTTTTAAAAAATAAGCAACAAAAATGTATTTCTGGTCATGCTTAAATAATTGTCTTAATAGTTTGAGCTGCGATTTGTTTTACAGTTTGAGCCTTGGTGGTCCTGCCGTCAATACTAATAGACATTAGCAAAGATAAACTAAACATCTGTCCAGCTCCCCCTACACTCTCTCTTTCTCTACCCGTACAGGTGCCGTATTCCTGGTGTTCCCCGATCAGGCCACAGTGAAGCGCGTCCTCTACGGCCTGCCACGCGTCGGCATCGGCTCCAAGTACGGCCTGCCGCAGAACCGCAAGTCCTCTCTGGGCAGTCCACGTCAGGTCTTCAAGCACTCCAGCATGACACAGCGCTGGCAGCACCGGGAGATTTCCAACTTCGACTACCTCGTCTATCTGAACACGGTGGCTGGCCGGAGCTACAACGACCTCAACCAGTGGCCGGTGTTCCCCTGGGTGTTGACCAACTACGAGTCAAAGGAGTTGGACCTGAGCGCTCCGGCCAACTATCGGGATCTCGCCCAGCCGATTGGGGCGCTCAATGCGAACAGGCGGGCCTTCTATGAGGAGCATTATAGACGGGCGATAGAGGAGGGGAGACCGCCCTACCACTATGGGGTGCACTATAGCACTCCGTTGCTGGTGATCAATGCGCTGATCAGGGTGGAGCCCTTCACAACATTGCATCTCCAGCTGCAGGTATGGCCCTCTTGTATCGTTTGTATTTGGATGACAACGATGTCTGCTACATCTCGTTTATAAATCTTACTGTTCCTTGGTGTGTTTTTTTATATTGACGCTTTAGAACTAGTTTATGCGAGTTAAAATTTATCATAACAATCACTCTGTGTAACACTGAATAACTTTCTAAATATATAATCGATCGTTTTTATTTCTTCATAAATCATAAAGGTTTTCTGTGATATCAATTAAATATATTCTAGTCATTAACTGCATAGATTTGGTCAACAATTGTTAACACATAACAATAGCATATTTTTTACATTAAACCTCCAGGTTTTGTGACAAAATCAAGTAATTGTCTTTATACTCCAAATATATATGTTTAAGTTTTAACAAAATCGTTAAATCATTGTAATACACTAAAGTTAGAAGTAAAGAACATCATCAAGATATTCATATTTATTTTACGGAATTTGAAAAAGTTACCAAAAATTTATTAACGATTACAATTAATTTTGATTTTTTTTAATTGAAGACATAATATCAACAACTAATTAAAGAAATGAATAATAAAAAAGAAAGTTTAGAAAACAAATTGTTAAAAATGTGCACTATATTAGCTATCGATTTAGTAATAAGAGAAAAATATCGAATAAAAATTGCTTCCTTAACTGATAATTGAAATTTTTATCTGACGTGGAAATAATATTGAAACACTATTTGAAATTGTTAAAAGACACTCAACATGCTGCTGAAAAGATGCTCCTATATTGGACCATTTTTCAAATATTTCTCCGAATGACGATTACAGTCGGTTATATCGTAGGTCCGGTCATTATCACCATAACAACTGAATACATACTCGACATTTCATTCAAGAGATTGACTAACAGAGTCCTTATATAGATGAGAAGTAAAAAAAAATCCAACTATGAGGGTTTTAATTCAATTTTAAAATTCCGGTCAACTTCCGGTCAACTGTCTCCTACAGGGCGGCAAGTTCGACAACCCCAACCGCCTGTTTCACTCGATGGGCCAACTGTGGCGCAACTGTCAGCGGAACACGGGCGATGTGAAGGAGCTCACCCCGGAGTTCTTCTATCTCGCCGAGATGTTCGAGAATAGGAATGGCCTCCCGCTGGGCTCCACTGAAGCCGGGGACCGGGTCGATGACGTCAGACTGCCTCCATGGGCCGCCTCTGCAAAGGACTTTGTGCGCATCCATAGACAGGTGAGTCGTGCGTGGTCAGTCTATATACTGACCGTGAGAATCATTCGGGGAGTTCGCGACCGGGGGAAATGTGGAATTGAGGTAAGCCTACTCAAAAATAAAAACCCCAAAAAAATGTTTGTAAGTAGTTTAGTTTGAATTTGATTTAGCTTAAGTTTTGAATTTGAACACAGGCAGGCTAAATATCAATTATAAATAGTTCTATAAATTGTAATAATTTTTACCCAAATTTTATGATATTTTCTTGACTGTTTCAATAACCTTTTCGCGCATTACTCTTAATAATATGCAGTTTGAAAAAAATTATTTTAATTTCATTAAATTTATATCAACGGTTAAAATTTTATGACTTTAACTAACAATTTAAATAATGAAATTGTTATGGCCAAATTTGATCATTTCACATCATAAAAACATTATATATAATTAAAAATCGATAACATTGGTGTTCCTAGACAATATTATATAACATTATTGATGTTAAACAACTTTCAAATTTTGAAATCTTCCATGTGGCTAAATTTCAAATTGACTAATGAAAATTTTTTTTGAACTACGCTGAAACACAATTAAAATGGTGTGTAATCTTCTTCACCTTCATTCATACACAATTAATCAGGCGCTAGAGTCAGAGTTGGTCTCCTGTCAACTGCACCACTGGATCGATCTGATTTTCGGCTACAAGCAGCGTGGCCCTGAGGCTGTGCGGGCCACCAACCTCTTCCACCCGTTCACCTACGAGGGCAACGTGGACTGGAGCCAGACTGAGGCCGATACCGTGCTCAGACGGGCCATTGAAGATCAGGTAGGTCGGGGCGGGGCAGACTCGTCGTCTCAAGTTGTTCGTTTCTGTTGTTTGAGTTGTTTCTTATATTTGAAAGAAATATATATATAGAAAAAACTGGATCTTAAAAAAAATAGATAGTTTTTTTATTATTATTCTCTGATTCACAGTGAAAAAGGGAGTTTTTTTCTGGATAAAATAAATTAAATTTTGAATTGAAAATATTAGAAAAAATAAAAATAACGATTGGTCCTCTTTATCAGGAAACAGAATTTAACTTTATTAAAATTTGACACTAATGGTTTCCTGTGTTTTTTATTGTAAACTTTATTTTGTTATTGCTATCAAAAATGGGGAAAGTGTGTTAGCTCGTACCATAAAATATTTAATATATCCTTTCGTCATTGAGTGATTTTATAATATAACAATTAATTAAGCATGAGTTTAATTATGTTTCCATCGAAAATTTACATTAATTATGTTCTATTGCACAAGTAAGCTCATTTTGCACATAACTTTAAAATTAGCAATCAGCATAATTTATATCATTTTTTATTGTGCAAGTTAACACACTTTTTACATTGTTTGGTTAAAAAGTAAAATATTAGTAGTTTTTGTTGCGATTATCATGAAAATATTTTGCAATTATCAATTTTAGAAAGGATGCTTTTTTAAATATAATAATGTATATTCCACAGAAAAGGAAGTTTTTTTAAGAGCTGCATAGATAAAAATGTAGTAAATTAAAAGACAGAACATTAAACATATATTATACTACTTTTCGTTGTATATTACATATAAAAAACAGTATGTTAATTTATAGATTGTCAAAAATGCCTAAATGTCTTTTAAATGGTCCTTTGAAGGCAAAACAGAGCCAACTTCGCAACGGTTTCTAGGCGAAAATATAAATTTTCTAATGTTCTGTACATAAATGATCTACGTTACAAATTTCAGCCAATTTTGTTTAAATTAAGGATTGTAATTGGGTCTGAAAAATCAGAAAAAGAATAAGTAGAATTACTAGAAGAAAATATATAATTTGCAGAATTCCATTTCTACTCAGTTAATTTAATGGTGAAATATGGTAGTAAATTGTAAAGTGTTAATAAGAGCGCACGATTGCATATGTTCATTACTAATATCTAGCTACGTTAGATTTATTTAAAGTTTTTTCTTTATATCCATTCGATTTTTCATATTTATTTACTTATACCGAATTGAATGTTTTCCAATCTAAGCATTATCCATGAAAATATGGGCAAAACATGTAGCTGGGCCCATTTTTGTGGCATTTTTTAAACTGAATGTGAAATTATTAACTAGTACTATACTAGATCCCCCATGGTCACTAAAAGGGGTTTCGTGTGATGCGTCATGAGTCAGAAGTCCACATACCAATACTACTAATATTTATAATAAGCTTTTCTATTTAGTCGTTAGCATTCAAAATCCGATTCCAATAAATTATAAAAAAACTAACTATAGAAATCTTTTTTTTTTTAATTTAAATGTCGACTATTTTTTAATTGTCGACTGAAATTTTCTAATTATTTTATTTTATTTGTAGCCTATTCATTCATTATTGCTAAAAAATTTAGACAAAGTTAAAACGAAATTATAGCAAATCTACCATTAACATTTAAAATCATCACACTATCTTCATACAAGCAGTTCCACTTTTATTATTGTGAATTGTTCGCAATGTTATTTATTGACCAACATTTCTCTCAATTTAATAAATATTTCTCTCAATATAATTAATATTTCTCTCAATATAATCAATATTTCTCTCAATATAATCAATATTTCTCTCAATATAATTAATATTTTTCCTAATATAATCAATATTTCTCTTAATATAATCAATATTTCTCTTAATATAATCAATATTTCTCTCAATATAATCAATATTTTTCTTAATATAATCAATATTTCTCTCAATATAATCAATATTTCTATCAATATAATCAATATTTCTCTCAATATAATCAATATTTCTCTCAATATAATCAATATTTCTCTCAATATAATCAATATTCCTCTCAATATAATCAATATTTCTCTTAATATAATCAATATTTCTCTCAATATAATCAATATTTCTCTTAATATAATCATTATTTTTCTTAATATAATTACTTGTATTATATATATTAACAAATTGTTGTAATCTATTACAATTTTGAACCTATAAATAAGAGAAAAATACACAAATACACAACCTGTTCACGACATGCACATATTTTTGTTACATACATAGTATATTCTATTTGGTACAATCATTGAACTAGTTAAAGTTCAATGGGTATAATAATATAATGTTTATGGTGTCATTTTAATTTTTTATTTAATTTATTATTTACATTCATTATTTTCAAAGGAAAAATGTTGACCTCCGTGCATAATTACACTTAATTGTTATGTCGAAAAGACAGGTTCGCAAGCTAGGTGAATACCCTGCATATACTGAGTAATGTTAGAATTAGTTAATTGGTCGGTATAGTCAATTTGTAATCATGGGATATTATTGATACGCTACTTTGAATTACCTTATTATCCTTCTTGTGTTCCGAAATTCAATATAAATCTATAACGATAATAATATACAGCGTTTGCTAACAGTAATTACATATTGGGTATATTTTTTCAAAATGCTATCTATTTATATATTACGTCAAGTTAAGCGACATATTCCAAAATTTTTAATTTTAATCTAAAAAAACTCTTGAATACTTAATCATATTATAAAATTGTATTCATTAAAATATACGATATCTCTACATTTATTACCAGATTGAAATCGAAATTCGATAAAATATTTAAAACACTTTATCAATTTAATATATTTGTTTAGTGTACAAAAGCGACATGCATAACTGAATACTCTCCCTAGAAACCGCTACTCGCCCCTTAGTAAGTCCTGTAGAGAAGCCCAGGTTGAACGCTCCTCACCCTCCCCGCCCTCCCTCCCTTGGACCAGGTCCGCCACTACGGACAAACCCCTGGACAGCTGCTCACCGAGCCCCATCCACCGCGCAACTCGGCGCTGCACGTGAGCCCGCTCATCTTCACCCCGCCCCAGGAGGACGTCTCCATGGTGATGAAGTTCCTGAGTAACTCGCCGGTGGTGCACCTGAGCGCCAACACCCACCCGAATTCGGCTCCCCCGGGCGTGATCAGCATCACTGCCAGCCTCTACTATGCTGTCAATCGCTGGAGCAATGCCGCGGCTGGTGAGTGTTAAGAAAAATATGCTACATCTTTTTATTTCATGAAACGGAAGAGTTATATACTGATCAATATAGTATATACTACTAGTAGTGGTAGAAGTAGTAAGTTACTTATTGGACAGCAATTGTGGTGAAATGCCGCTAAATGCCTCCTAGTTTAAGGATTAAAATTTTGGCGTTTTTTTGTATTTTTATTAAGAAGAGCAAACTCTCTTTCTTCCGAATTACTTGCAAAACACAACTGAACTATTTGTTCATCTCTGAATTATTTCCCTCATTGAAACATTATTATATTATATAATAGAGTTTGTAGTTAAATAATTTCATTCTATTACTCGTTGGATAAATAGTAGTATGCGTAAATAATATAGCTAGATATTGTCTACAGGATAGAATTGTTGGCCATATTATAGTTGCATAGTTACCTTTTTGATTTCCTTAAAAACAACAAGTTGCTCATTATTTTTGACATTTTATATTAGGTTTACTATAATATCTACAATTGAAATTAATAAAAGTTGAATGAAGATTTTACTATGGAAGGTTCATTATTTTAACATACACTAATTAATAGTATACTATTTATTATTATTATAAAAACGTTCGGATATTTAGGTTTTTACTTTGTATAATTCAATTATTGCACTGTAGTTTGCCTTATCAACATTAATTGATTTACAAGAACTATATTAGAGTGATGCCGTTCGATCCTATTATATCGCGATGTATTAATTGATATATTTTATAATTTTCAAATATGCCATCGAGTTCTAGAATTATCCTTAATTTGTTTTTTCGGTACTACTTCATAAATTAAGAGTGATTTGTTAAATTAGAGTCGACTGTATTACATAAATATTATATTTAACTTGCGTTGTTGGCAACTAATTTATAAATAAATTATAAATGAGTTTCCAGGTTAATGTTAACATGCAACACATTGTTATACAAAACATTTGCAGGAGCGGAACTAATTGCAATAATTGCATGGTAGATTCAGGTAACGCAGGTGTAACTAAATGTAACGTTTTAAAATGTCTGATATATTTGTGTCAAAATTCCAAACTAGCATTACACTGATTGTAGTTCAATTTTAGATGGAATATTTTGTGACAATGTTAGCAAAAGTTGACTTCACAAAAAAATTCTTCCCAAAAAACTAAGTTAAAATTCATATTTTATGTGATAAATAATGACCAATACAATGAATCCATTCATTATATGTATATTCATAATTGTATATTTTTCATAAAACGTATTTGAATGTTTGGAGTGTATATTTTCCAACTGATTCTATCTAAAAACTTTACATACACTTTATATAAAGCAAATGCTTATAAATAGTTTTTTTGATAAGTAAAAATTGAAGTTATTATTTTTAGAATTAAAAGACGAATGAAAATATGCCTCAGAATTTTAACCGCTTAACTTTTGTTTTCCGAGTTAAACCGATTAAACATTATTATAAACACTGTTTACTATGGTTACACTAAATTTATTTAAGTTTTATGAATGCAAAAATTGTAATAATATTATACTTCTGCCAAGATTTTATATACAGGGTGTCCCAAAAGTCACGCATCATAGGAAAAATTACATGATTCCATAAATACAATATTGGATTTAATAA
>JAUZND010085753.1:0-15622 GCA_034780555.1 Coelogynopora nodosa | reverse complement strand
TAGGGGGGGAAGGGTTGGTGGGGGGTAGGGGGAGGGTTATGATCTTATTTTAGCCATGACGCATAAATCTATTTATAGGTGAGCCAGAATCCACTCTTCCTATACTACTCATGTGCCTTACATTAAAAAAATCTACATTGTGTACGTTAGTTAAGAATAGCGTCCTGCTCATCGCGATAGTAATAGCTAAATTATAGTTTTATTAATTACTGTATTTTAACATAATATATATCTAAAAATGATCGACAGATGTGCATATTCAGATGTCTAATTCATATTTAGACATCAATTATATTGTATTATGTACTCAGCAGCTGTAGTTTTAAAATATTCAGTTAGTCTTCCCGCCTTCCCGGCCCACAACAGAACGGCAGCATCAAGTGTTGCCAGGAGCTGCTGCGACAGCCGATAATCGAGCACCTGATCAACTTACCCGACTTCAGTGGCAAGACTCCGCTCCACTTCGCCGTGGCCGCCGGACATCACGACACAGTCCGCCTGCTCCTCAAGGTCGATGACGTCATCATCAACTGCACCGACCCGGATGGCAGGTAGGTGTGGAGGAAGGGGGACCGGGTGCAGAGGGAGAGGGGGTACGGAGGGAGTGGGTGATGCTGGGGGTATCACAATGATGACCAGACTATGATGAATACAATAAAAAATGAACACATCATCTGTTGCACTAGTTGCGATATATTTTTATTTAGTGGCCATAAAAGTGATTTATTACACAAATGTTGAATAGTTATGCACATATTTTCAGTAATAGTTTTTACAAATGAATTTATGTGAAATATTTAGAATAATATAGCAATTAGGTAAAATAATTTTTTTGGTTGATTATAATTTAAAAATATATTATTTTGTTTATTTTATTTTAATATTTTATTTTTTTATTAAAACTTAACAACAGTTTATGTCTTGTCAGTTATAATATAATTAATTTTATATAATTTCTATAATGTTATCCTGCATATAATATTGTTTGTATTATTTTCCTAAGTATGTGTATATTTATCTAATTTCTGATTAAATCCGGTTATAACCATTGAAAAAAGCAATATTTAATATCAAGATGTGCTTTTTAATTCATTGTGTCTTTTTTCTCACTCTAGTGAAAGTTTGATTGTGCATTATTGATGATATTTGATTTCTTATAAAGACGTTATGATAAGAAAATAATAAACATTAAAAAGTATAGGCCAAAACTACTAATATATGCCATATAATGTATTACTATAGTAGATATTGGATATTGGACCAGATAAGCATAATATATTTGTGGTGGTATACATAATTAACTAATAACATAGTGTAGTTATTAACACTTTTAAACAAGATGTAGGCCTACTAGTATTATAAACTAAATAAATTACACTCCCTTATTAAATTTTTTTTTCTGTTTGTTATGTGAATTGTGTTTATATAGTGTTGTTTATCAATAGTATATAAAAGTATATCGTATGAATTCTAATAGATGGTTGCTATGGTTGCTATTAGATATATATATCTATATATTTTTTTTATGTAAACATTTTTTGTAAGGTCACAGCAAAAAGTATCTGGATAATATGTAAGCAAAAAATATAATGCAATGTAAATATAAAAAAGTATTAATAATATTATAATATTTCTTTTCAAGAACACCTAGATACCCATACCTAAAATGCACTATTTGGGAACCATATATTATCAGCTTTGACCATGTTATGATTAATCAACCAAATGTTTTATAATATAAGTTGTACTATGTTATTATGTTATGTATGAATTTTTTAAATGTATATTATTTATTTTTAATGTAATTATTGCAATAACTTAATTATGTATATATAATTAACTAAATGAATTAATTTTGTACATTATTTTAATTTATTGAATTTTGAACTTTTATATATTATTATTTTATGTTAATTTTTTTTTAATTATTTTCATTTTCGTAAGTTAGTCAAACACTTTTACAAATTTCAATTCACAATTATTTTACAAGTTTGCAGATAAATCTGCCTTTCTAACCTTGGGTATATTGAAATGTTTAATTTATTAAATTCTCTTCTGTTGTATTAATAAACAACAGCAAACATTTTGAATTAAAATAAATTAGAAAAATTTTAATACTTTATACAACATAGTTAATTTTTTTATTGAAGTACGTAGCTATATGAACATCTTTTTTAGTACAACGATATAAATATAGATTAAAAAGTCTTTTTAATCTTTAAGATAATACAATATCTGCTTTGTTGTATAGCAGCTGTTGACAAAATTGTGATAATTGCATAATCCGAACACATACAAAACGCAACGTTGGCTGCATATTTTGTCTTTAATGATATTCTACTGAATTATATTTTTAATGCGTCGTGCTAAGACTTAAAGTGTATGGTTTTGTGCTCCTCTCTCGGATTTTCTTGTTTTATTTACCGTGAAAATTATATTTTGATTTAAAATGATAATTACATTTTGATTTACAGTGATAATTATATTTTAATTTACAGTGATAACAACTAATGCTATTTCTATATTATATTACGGGAAGGTATGGTTGATGAATTACTTATTTGAAGAATTGAGTTTCTCTATATTATATCTAAAAAATAGCCGTAACAATTTGCTTGCGTTTTACTTTTTTTAATCAATATAAAAAAATTCAAGTAAGTGAAATTTAGCAATGTCTTTAAAAATCTTTATTATATTCCACAGTTTTTGTTTTGCTCTTGCAGCAATCCTCGGTCAGGTAATCAATTTTTTTACTAATTATGTTTACCTTGTATTAGAAACTTTCTCACATTTTATTTCAACAACTATCATTAACTACTCACTACTAAATATGTATATTGCTCCAATTATATTACATTAAACCAACTATAAAAAATATTCACAATTTTTTTTATTATATAATATTTCAAAAATACACCTTGGATCAGTCCAATTACTATTGCATGCTGTTTGAAATTGCTTGCGCTTTTATTACATTTAGAAGAGTTTTATTTTAATCTTTAACTTTATCTAACTTAACCCTTTTAAATTTACATATTGTCTTCTTTTATACGTTAAAATGTATGCAGTTGTTATCTTTTTTTAACCATTCAGGAAGAATTTTTTTTACCTTAAGTGTATCCTTTCTTAAACTTTCAAAATTACCTAATCAAATCAAATTAAAGAACTATATACTTATAAATATTAGTAGATTGTGATAATAATATTATTTTTAAAATTGAATGATAATTTTTTTTACCCTCTGAATAGGTAAACAAATTGTGACTGGCTTATTTCAACCAGGGGTATCTAGGTGTATCTTTAATTGCCAAAACTACGTTACTCTTCTGATAATGATTCTATAATTGCTGCTATTTTTTTATCAAAATCTTTTATAGTTTATTGTCACTTAGAGCCGTATTGTCACACAGATCGTTTTAATGCAAAATTATTAGCTCACTCTGTATTATGTCCACCCGCTCTGTATTCGCAACATATAATGCGACAGTAACGAAAATATACATTTTCCATTGAATTTAAACGATTTTTCAATTTTAAATAATCTCAAGGCTATCCCTTTTTTCATATTTTTATCTATATGGTTTTTTTTTCTTTTTTTTTTTTAAATATTGCTATATTTTTTAATAAATTAACCAAAATTTAATTCGCATATAATATTATGAACTTTGTTCTATTGGTATATATATTATTTTTGATGGCTTCATAACGGAGCTTTATGCTAACAGTTAGTTATGTTTAACTAATCTTTGGACAATTTCAATTTCCGAACAATTTATCCTTAATTGGATGCATCCTGTATAGGCTCGGTTCTTCTTACCCGATATAAAACCGAGTAATTTTTGCAGTGTATCGATAATGTAGTTTATTCCTTCCAACACCAAAAAACGTTTATCAGGTCATCGGGATTAGGTTTGAATAAATTCGTTTGCTTATATAGGCTACGTTGAATGAATGGAGAGCTTGTGCGAATTGAAGCAATATCTATATGCTGTCGATTTTAACCAGGAAGCAATGTCGTTGTATGGCTAAGGCCGGTAGGCCGAAGCCTTACAACGACATTGCTTCCTAGTTTAAATCGATGGCATATCTATTGCTATATTCAAACTAAACATTTATAAACCTTTATGCAATGAACATCTATGGATTTTAAATTAATTTCACATAATTTCATTTGACTGAATTGATAATGGCTGATTTTGATTATATATTGCCTGATTTTGTATCGATTTTTCTTTAAAAATATATTATTCTTTAAAAAACAATATTATTTGGTTTTATGAAACATTATTCTATTATAAACATTATAAAGTGAAATACGGAAAAAACAATATAAAAGATTTATCATGTTTATGACAAATTATCAGCTTGAATCGGTAATAATATTATTATTGTTACAAATCATAAACTGCCTGGATTCTAAATATGTTGCATTATCAGGTATTATAATTTATTGTAAATATTATTAAATTATGTATTTAAGCACCTTGATACTGAACGAATCACATGAAAATATGTTGATTAGTTTTATTAAATATTTTGTTGTTCCGTTAATCTTATCTTTATTATGATTTCTATTAAAATGATTAAATCTACATTAGCTTTGTTCAAAAATTCGATGTTAATATATTAATACTTTAAAATGAATAACACAAATATTATTCTTGGCAATTATTTAAGAGGAATTAATTTGATGTTATTTTCAATAAGTTTCAAATAAACGTTATACTGTATGTTAGTATGAAGCAAGATAAATAATTTCTATTAAGAACATTTCTATTTCCTTTAGAACAGGAATAATGGTTACTGTTTTGTAGACATCATGTCATTTGCTAATGGTGACAGATCTGTTGTATTATTTTGAAAAAATGTCAGTGCTTTTATTTGCATAAAAATTTTAGAAAACAATTTCAGGAGTATAGTGGAATTGACATGTGAGTAGGGGAATTGACATGTGAGTAGGGGAATTGACATGTGAGTAGGGGAATTGACATTTTAGAAAATTTGCAGAACATGATTTACATAAATATAACATTTCCGGTAGCCAATATGCCAAATGGAAATTTATAATTTTGATTAAATTACTGTTGAGACATCCACCAATGGTTATATAGTTTGATTTTAGTTCCATCGACTTTGAAAGACTATTGAATTATTGATTATTTTATTTATTAAGTGTGTTTCTATGGACAATTACAACACCACCACCGTGACGATTAATTTTGCTTTTTGTTATAGTGTTAAAGTTTGAAGGGATAATATCTCTGATAATGTAAAGTCATTGTAGCCATCATTTCGAAGTCAGATTTCAATAAATGTGGCAATGTCACAATTGTAAGTCAGTTTTTTCGTTTTTGAACAAGTTTTATTTTGTACTAATTGGGGGGTGAGTTAAGGTTTTACAAGATGCCGACATATAAGTATAAATTAGTAAATGAGAAGAAGTATGGAGAGTAAAAATCAACTATAGTAGCTGAGAATAGAGTAGACAAGGAGAACTATTGAGACAAGTATTTTGCTTTTAAAGCACTGTACATTAATTTTTTATTCATTTAGTGTTCATTTGTCCATCATCGGTATTTAATTATAACGATTCGTCCATTTGTATCGTGACCTTTTTTTCTTCTCTAAATTACGTATACTTTGCATGCATCATATTATATATGTTTATCATTTCGTTGTTCAAGACGTGATATAAACGTATAAGTAGGGCTCTGGTCGTTCATGACGTTTCTTCCTACCTCCTCCGCTTCAGGTTATTTTTTTGGTTAGTGCAATTGGTTACGTTCTCCCAGATTACGTTCTCAATATCGTTTGTTATCTGTGGCTATATAGTAAGCAGAGTTATCGCGTAGCTTTTGCACCTCACTATACCTACATGGTCTTTATGAATTTCTCCAAGGATTAGCTGTCTCTGTTCTTCTGAAATTGTCAAGCAATGGTCCCTGCATATAAGATCTTTTTGGATGGTGGGTTGATTCATTACTTTATAAAAGTTCTGCCATAGTGCATCAATTTGCCTTGGGAAACCATTCCGGATGTACTCTTTCAGTTTCTTCCATTTTTCGGACGACATATTTATTGTGATTTCTTTTAATATTTTTGGAAATGAAAGGTTGGGTTGACTTCGTATTCTTCAGTTGAAGTACTGTTACATTGAGTTATTAAATCCTCTAGGAGTATTTCCTCAGATTTAACTGACTTGATCACCAACTGGTTCTCTTGTAAGGTCAGCGCCCATCATACGGGGTCTAGATACATTATTCACGCTACGAGTAGGAGAGAAAAGGAGTCCCAGAGGTTTATGGTCCGTAATGAGTTCAAACTTCTTTCCCATCAAAAATGTTTTTAGTTTCCATGATTGCGTGACTATCCTGTTGAAGGATCGCTCCCAATTCCTTTTGGGAAGCGTCACATATGAGTGAAACCGATTTTTATGCTGTGTACGCTCTCAAAACCAAATGGCTTCTGAAACGGAACATTCCCTTTCACTAGACCATACAGAGGTTGAAATATCTCGGCCAGGTTTTGAATAAACTTTCCAAAGAATTGAATACTTCCTAACAATAACTGCAGCTCTGTTTTGTTCACCGGGTATTCCACAGTCTGGATCGCTTGAGTGCTATCTGGTTGGGTATAATTCCGTGTCCTCCAATCGTGTGGCGCAGAAATTCGATTTCACGAAAGGCCGAAAGTACTTTTTGCCTAACTTGTTTTCACACCAAACTTTTGAGTCGTTGCATCACTTCATCAAACGGCTTTGTCCCTATAACCAAAATATCATCCATGTAGGCCACAACTCCTTTTAGACCATATTTAGCCATATTTGTGTTAACTAGCTTTCAAAGATGCATGGAGCTGACGTAACCCGTTATATCTATATAACTCAAACGGTGTTGTGATGATTGTTAGTAGGAGGCACGCTCCTTTTAAGTCTATTTTCGAAAACACTACCATTCCCCTTGTCTATTGCAGTAGATCGGTGATGTTAATGTTTAGGATTGGATATGTTAAAGGAGGGGATTCACAGTGGTTTAATAATCACAGCAAATTTAGACGGTTTTGATCGTTATCCGGACTACCACAAAGGGTGGTGTCTCATTTGCTGGGCTGGAAACCTGAGTGAGGGTACCTTGACCTACCAGTTCATTCATATTCTTGTTTACCTCCTGCTGTATTCCGTAAGGCAGCTGCCTCGATTTACAAAAAGGCAGTGCCTGATCTGGTTTTATCTGTATATGGACCTAAATTCCAGTGTTGCCTTCGTTATTTCCAGTCTGTTCCATTCTACTAACAGTGAGTAGTAACAGGAAGTTAACGGGAAGGGTGGATTCTACTAACAGTGTTAAACTTGAATTCCAGCACGCTCAACACTTGGCTTGTCCGACATTCTCGCAGAGAAATCTCTTTTCAGTCAATGACAACAAATTCAGTCTAAACTTATTTATATATGTTTCTTACCCTTGCAGAAAACAGTCCTTTGACCGGAATCGGAGTGTTCCTGGTCGCTCTCATCCGGCCCTTTGCCTTCCACGATTTACAGACTACTTTTCTTTCCTTCAAGTAGTGGCATCCATTATGTTGGCCGGTACTCCACCATCGATAATAATAAATTCAACCTGAACGCCTCAAACATGACACTGTATGGACACTATTGTTTTCTCCAAAATTGAAGGCGTGATTGTCTGTAACTTGCTGTAGCTACCTTTTTAGCAGGGCAATTCGGATCTTTCGCGAAATGCCGTGGCCACTTTTGTTACAGCAGTAACAGTTTGTCCCTTTCTCTTGCTGCCTGCGGTTTTGCAAACGATTTGTCTTTGAATTTGTTTCTCTTGTTACGAGATATTTTATTAATTTCTCCTGGGGCACTGTTTTCATTACCTTATGCCTTCTCTTGCAACTGAGTTAGCTCGAAAGTTCTGGCCAATTGAATCATGGCGCGAAGTGTAATTTTACCCCTTTCTAGTATTTCTAGCAATCAATAAATTGATTTTAATCTGATCTTCAAGATCCAGTAACTCACATCGGATTAAATCTAGAAGAAGAAGAACACCGTTTAACTACTGAAACATGGAATTTAAATATATACAAAAATATCCGTATATATACATATGTATATATGAGAAATGTACAAAGTGTGATTTCATAAGATTTAGAAGTAGAGACAATTGAATAAAATAATCAACCGACCTGTATGTCGTTTTGTAGTATCTGAGAATAACTACACTACACGTTTTTATGAATTAACATTTTAATAATTAGTTATTAGTAAACTATTAACCCTTTACGTGTTAGAAATAAATGCATGCATATTCAATGTTTGTAAAATACATAAATAGAAGATTACGTATTTCTATCACATCTACAATTTACAATTAAATGAAGGATCATTTACAAAGGTAATGACTGCTATATGGTCAAACTATTCTCAATTCACCTGTAACGGCTATAGGATAATGGCATGCACCAACAACTAATTAAACAAGATAAAATGATAATTATAACATTATATGTATATCCAAAGAATCAAATTCAATCTACTTCTGAATTACAATTAAAAAGAAGAGTCAACAATAAAGCAATTTTTTTATTTTCCTAATTTTATTAAATTGTTAAATTATAATTTACGCCATGTGGAGTAATATAATTTTATAATTTACTGTGCAATGAGTTAAATTAAAATCGCTATGAGTTCCTTATAAAAATCGATTTAATAAAAGTAGTAACAAATTTAAGCGAAAGCGGTACGGAGGATAATTTTATAAAAATATTCCCATTACGACCGCCTACCACTATTCTTGTAGGTAATTATGATAATTATGATGATGTTAATTGTAATGATGATGAATGAGATACTCGAAAGGAATAAATGTATTCTATAAATGTTTTGTTCCTAGTTCTAAATGCAAAAATTTATTCTGAAATGGAGGCTTTTCCTGAGATGAGTTCCTCAGTGAGGTTCGAGTAAGTAAGGTAGCTCATTTCTCTCCACGATTCGTCTGAGGGTACCTAAATACTATATACAGCAACTCCTCTTCTTGCGTTGAGTGCTTCCAATTGTGCACTGCACGCATCGTTATATGTAAGCTAGCTCGTGAAGGATTAACTTCAGGGTTCTTCGTTGAATGGTGTCAATTCAATTCTGGTGTGTTGGGCCTTTGAGCGTAACGCTAGAGTGCCAAAACGTTGCACCATACTCTGCAAAGAACCGGATGATTGTCTTGTATACGTCAACCATTTCATATTGAGAGGCACCAGCGCCTCTCATGCGGAATAAGATAAAAGTATTTCGCGTATATTTTAGAAAATGCGTTAACATGTTTAGCCAAGGTCAGTTGGTCACTGATTGTGAAATTGAAGATATTTACCTGCTTCATTGGTTGAATAGGTTCGTTATCGAGGACAAGGTTTTTGTTGTTTTTATCTAAATATTGTTTCCAATGGTCTAGGGAGCGATATTATTCGCTCTTTGCTTAAAGGTGAATACCTCCGCGGGTGTTTTTATTTTTTCAATAGCATAACTATCATCAACGCATTTGTTTTTATAGATGCTCATTTATCATCACCAAAATCCAAAGATGACTAGTTTTGTGTACTCTGAGGTACTCTTGTTCGTCGTGACTTTATCATAGATAACCGACGTTGTATTTTTCTGTCAGGAAGGTTGCCAGCCATTGCAGCAGGTAGAAGTCAAACAGTAGAAGTCATGTAGATTTGTATTCATCTGTATTTTTGTAGAGTACATGCATGAATGAAGCTATGTATCACGTGTGTAGTGGTAGTGGAGTTTGATGATGTAAGCAGCATCGGACAGACGTAAGTAGTATAGGAAGGGTCGAATCTGGCTCACCACTTGACCTTTTGATCTCCCCCTTCCTCCACCTTTACCCCTTATCCCCCAAACCCTCCAACCTCCTACCCTCTACCCCCCTCCTACCCCCTAACCTCAATTTTTTTTCAAAATAAATAAATATATATTATAATAAAAACAATCATTTTTAAAAAGTAAATATTGATTACCCCCCTCCCCCCGAAAAAACCTTAACAAAAAAAGAAAATGTACCCCCTAACTTCTTTCCTTCTCTGAAAATGTATAAATAGAGAAGCTTTCGCAGTTTTGATTCATTGCGGTCCATGCTCTTGCCTGAACGGTTGCATTTGTGCTCATTGATCTACACTTAAAAATTTACTGCTACCTTACTACTAATTTATTTACTACTACTAATTGTTCTTTGCTCCTACGACTACTGCTACTACTACTACTACTACTTTATTTTGTATTAACCCAATTCATGACTTAATATCTTTCTTGATTAGTAATTTATTTGTTTATTTAATGATGAATTCTTCATTCGAAAATGCATATTTCGTATATTTCAAGCAGTGACGAGGACAGCACAAATTTTACACGACTCATCCATTGCAGAATCCGAGCCAGAGAAGATTGATCAACTGTGGGTTGATCATAGATTCCAAGTCAGCATTTTTGGAATTGTTGTTATCTGAACCAGCTAATTTTATAATAAACGATGATGTTATCGATACTCCTCTCGACACAAGCAACGTGGAATACAGACCAAACGTTATCGATTAATTGTGAACCTCCCTCTATTCTGATGTGATTGATCCTCTCGTCGAAACATTGCAAAATTTAATCAATAACATTTACAATGAAGTGTCTGAGACGCCAACTATGTATATCGATATTACTTCTGATACGGACGATTCAGATACATCTACTGACACAAGGGATATTGTTAACGATGGTCAAATTCCATGCACTTCTCGAGAAATTACATCCATAAATCACATTTTAATTCTCTTGAAATACTGAACATGCATAGGAGAGTGTGTCTCTAGATGGACTTCCTATTATTCCGGAGGAAATGTGCAAATGCTTTTGCAGAAGAGTGCCACAACGCAGTCGACGCGGGAAGACGAGATACGTACGATTTATTCCGGATGATAATGATGTACAACCTATTAATTTTTCGAGGCTGCTGCTCTTCTGATTGAGTCTGCGATAACTATCCTATTGGCTTTAACTCAATCCTAGAGGTCAGAACCGCACAGCTGGTTCAGACGGTGAAGTCTGAGGTAAATTATCGAGTTAAAGCAGATAATTCTACACTTCCAAGTCGAACAGAAAGCCAATTTTAACCATGCAGTCTGTCGTTCTTCGGAGTTGATGGGTGTTATTTTTGCACCACTGCTGTTGGTTGGTTGGTTGGTTTAGGCGGGATTCTCGTCAGAAAAGCCGAAGCCCCCGCAGATACGAGTCCACCGCCACGGGGTCGTATGCCAATACGGCCAAGGGAGGCCTTCCCATCCCGAACACCCAAAGCCGCAGGCCAAGGTGTGCCTAACACTCTTGGAGCCAATACTCCAGAGTCTTCTCTTCCTCACAAATAAGACATGTAGGAGGCACCCCCGCGCCCATACGAGCTCGGTATGCCGCCAACATACGGATTGGAACCCGGAGAGCCGAGTGCCCATTGAGATCACTCCAATAAAGTGATTCCGAGAAACTATCACTGCTTTTGACGGAGAGTTGTGTAAGTCCTTCTTAAACCATCTTCAGCCTCGAAAAGCGTGAAGTCATCAGCCTTGTCAATAGGTAGGACGCTATGATCCTGAGTGTAGACACTACATTTATTCTCCAAAATGCCGGATCTGATAAACACTTGCTTTTTTGACTGGTCCCGCAATGCTTGTATGTCATTATTCATTTTGCTACCGCTAGCTCCTTTCTTAGCAAGTCCTGTAGAAAATTGAATAACATTTCTAATTGTAACATTTTTAAAACTGTTGTGCACGTCCGCAGCACCCATAACAATTGTAGACATCTCGATAGTAAAGTTTTAAAATAAGTCCTAAGAGAGCGATTAAAAATACGGTCGTTCTCTTTGAGAGCAAGAAGCAGAATGACATTTAGCAGCGAAAGCTTATCTAATTATACTTTTTCCGATAAGAAAATGGGGGTGGGGTGTAGGGGATGGGTAGGGGAACGGTGAGGGAGTTTAGAATCGATACTTCCTATACTACTGACGTTTTTTCAACAGACGTTTGCAAAAAGTGTTATGTGGCTTTTTAGCCATATCTTCGGCTATGATTGTTCTGTTACAGCAACTGACAGGATTTATGAGTAATTTTAAGTAGATTATTTCCCAGCACGACTCATAAATAATAGAATTATAAAAAATAGCAAGTAGAACTTTATATATAACCGTAATATGTATATTTGTATTTGCAATAGTATGGAAACCAATTGTTTGGTAATACAAAATACATTCAAGAAAATATAATGTTGCCCAATATTGAAATCGGCAACATGACAACTTCATAACATTGTAGTACAGTATCAATGAAAGTTGTATATTAAATGCAACTATATTACCATTTAAATACATAGTTAAAGCCTCCTATTTGACATCTTATAGGTCGAGCGTGCTTATAATTTACAAATAAATATCGCAAGCTCATTTAATACAGTGTAAATTCTATGTGCGCCGAATTGTTTTCTTTGGTCGTTTTTTGGTATATAATGGTGTACGTATACTGTTCATAGTTGTGAATATACAACAAAATATACATTAGTATTTTGAGGTATTGTATATCATACGGCAGTTACATGTTTAATTTATTTTGAAATTGTATGTCTTTTTCAAATATATGTTTTATGATTGAAATTTGTCACAAATGGTCTACCCCCTCTAAAAAGATGGTTTGGAAATGGCTAAAATCGCCGATAACTCATGGTCATGGCACAGAACTTGGAGACACAATTCGACGTGCCACCCGGCAACAGGAGGTTTGGATAAGTTGCATTTTTTTAAATATATAAATTTCCCGTATTATAGCTAGCTGATTGAAACTCGAAAGCGGTACAATTCACCAAAGTATATAGAAGGGTAAATAAGAAGAAAAATAACAGTTTATTAACTATTTTTACACTTAAAATTAAATCCTTCTCCCCCCTCCCCCTTCACCTCCCCTTCTACCCTCCCCCATCCCCCTCCCCTCTCCCCCAGCTGAATATGTCCATCAAACGCTGAATATGTCTATCAAATGTTGAATATGTCTATCAAATGTTGAATATGTCGTGTAACTACACAAGCGGTTTTCATTTGAGATGGAGCCCAGGATTGTTGCCACAATGCGTAAATGTTGAAATAATCTATTAAGGGATTTGAAATATAATGTTTTATAGGAAAATCCGGAGCCATCTTACCGGTCGATACATACCACACAATACCAAAATAGTTCTTGATCGAAGAGTTCTAACTACATTCTTTCATAATTAAAAACATTATGACTGATATGTTATATGTCAAGCGGCTTATAACAAGGTAAAATTAAACAATGGGAATTGGATGCCATTCCACTTGCAATGGTAAAGTATATGGCGCTTCTACTCCTGATTCTCTCATAACGGAAAAAAAAATTATATCCTTATTCATATTTTTGTCACTCAAGAAAATTGCCGTACCGGGCCCACACTTAGTACACAATAATCATTTTTCAACGACTAAAAAAAACAGAAGTTTGATGTAATTTTAAATTTCTGAATTTCGGTGACTGTATGTTGGAATATTTAAAACGAGATGTGCACCAATTGGCTGATGTGTTTGTTTAAGGCATTCCTTAATTTCAGTTCAAATAAAGATAAGTTGAACCCTGCCTTTTTGTTTCAGCACCTAGCTGTAATCTGTATTTAAAATTACAGAGGCTAAACTGGAGTTACCCACCGAAATTGATATGTAAAACTTCATTAAGAATGGATCTCAAGGTGGAATGACATTTGTAAATAAATATCACGAGATACGGCATATTCCCACAGATTAAACTGCAGAACAGTAGAACTAAATTTGTAAATAAATATATTGAACGAATTATTTAAAATGTTGTATAGAAGAATTCCATATGACAAACGGGTTCGTGTGTAAGGGTCGTATCTTATATTATTGGAGATATTGCATTCCATTACCTAGTGATGTATCTTGGGACAGATAGTCCAAAATGTGCAATTGAAAACAGAATTGGTGCACGAAGTCATCCTGCAGACGGTAGTGCTATCTATGGCGGCCTTTTGAATGAAACTTGATTGAGTAATGACTGTCTTATCGACTCTTATAAACACACTCAAATCTTTTTTTGCACTATTTAAGTAAATGGATGGTTGAGTTAAAATAGGAAAAATATTGTTTCTGTTGTTTGTCCATTGCAATGTTTAAGACTGTGTTTGTTACTAATTTATTAAAAATGCATCAATACCTATTCACAACTCCTGTTACTCATATTCGTTGGTATTGTGAACTTTTACAACAAAATATAGTAAAAAATCTGAAATCTGAGATCTTCGGAGTTAGATAAAACCACTCATCATGGATTGCCTAAAAACTTTAACACAATCAAATGCAGAACAACTTGATGATCTCCTGGTCAGATCTCAATTATCGTTATGCTACTAGTGATGCGCAAATCGAATATAAAAGTAACCATTGCGGTTGGATGGAGTGAATACCAGACAATTTTTAAAAAGCATGCTGTTCCAATAAACATTCTAAGTACTGCTACATAAATGAAACTTGGAATTGGGCCTAGAAAATGTTAAAATATACCAGAACGTGAATAATAAATCCTTCCAACAGCACAAACACGAAAAGTTCGTACACCATTACCACAATGGGAGACAGTTGAAGTAAATTTGATCGGTTAATTCATAATTATTAATTATCTATGAAGCAAATTCCATTTTTTGATATTTTATACAGTTTATTTACTAATAAATGAAGAGATGACTGCAATGCGAAAGAATTGAAGTTATAAATGAATTGAAATGGCCGAGTGGTTAAGACGCCTGTTTTTGTTGATGTCGAAGGTGTTGTCACGTAATTAGTTTGAGCCTGCCCTTAGACTCTCTCGTTCCTGGCTAACAGCTGTGCTACATGAGACTTAGCGACTCTTAAAGGGTTCGTTTGGTATGAAAAACGTCAGTGACCGTGACTTATTATAAGAGTCATTGGTGAAGTGGGCGCGCTTCAAACACTACTCACTGTTCCAGAATCAGGGTTTTTGATACGTTTCTGAGTGTTTATTAAACAGATTTAAACGATAAATACATAATATATATAAATAATGTAATTAATACAAACTAAAACCGCTCCTCAGTAGCTGTACTCCAGTAAACAACGAAACCAAAGTCGGCTGTCAGAAAATAATCGATGTCAGATAAAAAGATAAAACTACTGCAACGCATTTATTAACACGCACAGTAATCAAGTTCCTGAGCACTGCATCGAGATTACATTAGAACTAAGTGAGAAAATGGTTACAGAGTGAATTACCCTTCATCTTACACAGACGAGCCTTGAGAATGCCTGAAAAAGAGATACATGAAGCGAGGGATGGACATTCAACACGAGGTTGACTTTGTATAAATGCAACGCTCACGAAAATAATGGATATCGATACATGCTGACATTGTTTGATTTATTCTGTTTATAAAACCATTAAAGTATAAATCATCTAAAGATACAGCAAAACTACTGAGGGAAATATACACACAGATTAAAAGGATCCCTGAGGGAAATATACACACAGATTAAAAGGATCCCTGAGGGAA